>JAOUQW010046453.1:0-16264 GCA_028565825.1 Olivaichthys viedmensis | reverse complement strand
CTGCTCCAGGGGCGCTGTATCATGGCTGACCCTGCGCTCTGACCCCAGCTTACCAACATGCTGGGATATGCGAAGAAACAATTTCACTGTACTGTACTTGTATGTGTATATGTGACAATAAAGGAGCTTTCTATTCTATTCATATCCTTAACATCCACAGGAAGGATTTCTTTGAACAAAGCAAAATATTGAGTCACCACAACCACTGAAATGGTGGGCAACATGTTTACTTTTTGTTTGTCTTGCTTTTGTACAGTTTTTTTTTTTAATTATCCAAAATTGGATAAAACCTCACTCTTACCAAAAACACAAACATGAACCCAAAATTTAGCAACTGCAATAAAAGGCAAGCAGTCTTAAGTCCCTACAATGACATACACAGCCTTACAAGGACAGAGTGAACCGACACTAATCAAGAGAGTGTGAAGAAGAAGAAGAAAAAAAGAGAGCGAGCTCAGTAGGGTGGAAGAGATTGTAAACAGCAGAAGACGAGACGAGCTGGAGGGTTGCCACGTTCTAAGCTGTCCAATAAGATCACTGTCAGAAAGGGACCAAGCGGCCTTACCAGCACCCTTTCCAGTAGTCCCAGTAACACCATCCCGTTAATTAGATCTGCATCTCCCAGCCTATCCTTGTCCATTATGATTCTGGCATTACTAGCCCGCCACCGCAATAACCAATAACTAATATTAGACTGAGTAAATACAGTGCAAATCAACTCAAGCAGTACAGCACTTAATGCATCGCTACACAAGTCTCAGATACACCCGAACAACCTGTTTTAAGAGGGATTCTCAATGCCAGATTATTAGTACCATTCAAACCAAAAGCAATGAAAAAAGATATGAACTGAATAGGCAGGCTTGACATTTTCAGTAGTCTGTCCACTTCACCCATACCATTTTACGAGTGCAGATCAACTGAGTTGTATGGAGAATGATTGTGGAACTGTAATAGTGGTGCAGAACTCTGAGAACTTGGGCTGGCATTCTGGGCGGTTTCTGTTTCGCATTAGACAGCCCCCACCCCCACTGAAGAGTCTTGGGTAGGAGTCGATGAATAGTAGAGAGGAGACAAGGAGGTGGTGGGTGTGCGGAAACGCAGTCAGGGAGCGAAAGATAGAGATGGGAATTTATAGCAAGAAGAAGCTTCAGACGTGGACTTTTTCCCCAAACTTCAGTCATTTCATAAGTCCATTTTTCATTGAGTCACGTAGTACACTTGCATTCATGATCATTACGCATTACATTTATTTAAATGATCAGACAACCAGGAAAGCATGTTAGCTCTGCTCCTGAATGCTGCCGTTTGTTCTGATGTCGACTTTTAATGTTGTCCAAGCTTGCTATTTATGATTGATGGAGGAACATTTCATCTTCTCATAATGGTAGACAAGTCCACATCAATTTCCATTTTGGTGAGGCTTTTATAAGACTAACGTTCTAAGTTTTCAAAAAAACTGCAAATAAAGGCAACATGGAAATGCAAAAGCCTCTGATTGTCCTGATATAAGGCAAGCAGAAAAATCTATGTATGTGTACACTTCTACATGTATGTGTAGGCTATTCACCTCCAATTATGGGATTTAGTTTGGGAATTATGGAAGTTAGTTACAACAGGACTGCATGATATGGACAAAAATAAAAGTTAAAGTGCTCATTTGTATATTGCAGCCTTCTGCAGTATCAGTATTGCAAAATTACAAAATACAGCCGCAAGCAGCAATCTGCGGGGTCCAAGCACTCTTTGCAAGTTGAACACGAAAGAGACTACAGAACATACATTTGAAGTGCCGTGACGATAGCTCAATGGCTGCTGAAATCTGATTGGCTGATGGCAGTCATGTTTTTTTTTAAAGTAATCAAGTCATTATTAGTAATCCAATTACAGATTAGCATAAAGGTGCAGAATACCAAATTTCAGCTCGATCGGATTTACGGTTCCTTGAGAAACAGTCATTTGAAAGTTACAGCACCCCCTATTGATAACCACTCCCAAAACTTGTCCTGAACATGGCTTTCAAGTTTCGTGCAATTCCATGAAACCAATCATGAGTTACAGCTGTTTGAATAAACCAAGCTTCGCCCCGCTAGGATTGATTGGCATAACTTACAAAGGTTTGGTGCTTGTAACCCTCTTGGACTCGTTAGGGTTTTTCTTCTTCTTCTTCTTCTTCTTCTTCTTATTATTATGATTCACATTTTCTGCAAAAACGTGATGGGGAGCAAAGAGCGTAAAGCGTAGAACCACCTAATTTGCCACCTTTGGTGCTTGTACCCCTTAACAAACGATATATTGTGCAGCCCTACATTACAAGATACAAAATACCAGCCAACTGTAATAACCAAAAATGTTTTACCATCCTGCATAACCTTTTAACTACCCTATGGGAGAAAACAAGGGCAGTGGTAGCTTAGTTAGGGTTCTGAGTGATCAGAAGGTTGTGAGTTCAAGTCCCAGCGCTGCCAGACAGCCGCCTTGAGCAAGACCCCTAAACCCGCTACAGCTCAGTCTTAATTGTAGGTTGCTTTGGATAAAAGCTTCCGCCAATTGAATGAATTCATGTATAAATGTAAAATAAATAAATAAATGTAGAAAAATGAAACAGTTGGGCAGTGCACCTTCCATGTACATGCCATCCAACATGTGCAGAAAAGAAGTGTTACACACTAACCTTAAAAGAACAGATAAATTAATCTTAATGAGTAACAATAGCTTAGGATTGTTTGATCAAAGTTATCTTACCACAGTTAAGCCCAAATGAATGCCACCATAGTCAAACTGTGCTGAATTCGTGTACAAAGCGGAGTACACGTTATGCAGTCTTTATTTTAACTGGCTTTCACACTCCAGAGAGTTTATAGACCTCAATGATGGTACATCATCTGCGGGGGCAGAACAACAAAAAAGAACAGTGCTCTCAGCCCGCCAGACAGACTGCGCAGAATGGGAAACCAAACCAGAAAAACACAAAGCAGAACAGAAAAATGCCTTTCGAGAACATCTCGGCAAAGAACACTTCCCACAACAGGATTACTGATGTGGGCCTGCAAGTATGCAGGGAGAGAGGGAAGAATAACATAAGCATAGCCCACCACTTCCTGCCACAGGGCAAAGCCAAGTCTGGGCCACTGGCACATGTCATTGTCCCAAACACAAGGCAAGCCAGAGACACCCCCATGCCAGTGATGTATCGCGAATCCTTGGGCATCTTAATCAGAAACTCCATTATGCAGCCGCCACAAAACTGACTCATTTATCACTTTAAAGCGGGAAACGTTCGGTCTTAAAACAGGTAGAGCAAATTCTTTCAGATTCCTTGAGATTGAACACGTTCCATTCTCCTGCCGCAGACGCATCTTAAAGCAAACGGGTAATAAGGGTCACACTGACACCACGGCATTGTGCAGTACATCATTCCATTTGTGTTCTCAGGCTCTGAATCAATGGCCTCTTTCTTCGCCTCCCAATCATGCTGGGTGCATTTGCCCAGCAAGAGGTCACACTCAGCCGTAACCCACACTCTGGTGAGAAAGCCTCGCCAGTGCCTCTTGTACAACCGGCGAAAAATAATAGCATGTGATAAAAGGCTGTCTTGCTCCTGGGCGCATAGCTTTAACTCCTGTCAGAACCATTACGTTCTGCAGCATCCCACCAGTTTGGTCGAGGACAACAGCTGTCACCCCAAAGCCCCCGCAGCTACTCCTTATTGTGGATGACACATCACGTTTTCAGCGCATGTGGCACTAGGGCTTGCACCAAGCTTTTGCTGCATCTCAGCCACCACAACTTGCTTGAAACAGCAAAATTCCTTCCAATAGGGAAAAGGATCTGCTACCTCTTTGACTCGAGCCATGGCTTCACCCTTAAGGCATGGAGTGCATTGCAACAGCCTGGTGCGAGTGTGTAAGCAGAATCTGTAATAGCATTTTCCCCAGGGTGTCCAATATGACCCAGCCCTTACTTTTAGACACTGCTGCTATTAGCAGTGAGAGAGAAGTACGACAAAAGGGTGCACCCACGAGGGCCAATTATGAGCGAGACTGCCGAAAAAGTTTGCAGAAAGAATGCAGGCTCCAGTTCAGAAGGGACAATACTATCTTAGCTGCCTTTCAATCGACTTAAAGGAATAGTTTGCTCAAAAATGGCGATCGGGGATAATAAATAATCAACAGCAAAGGTCTCCAGAGGCATTATCTTGTTTGTATAAAGCGAACTGACCCCCTGTCATCTCTCATCCATTCGTTCCAAAATCTACACCGACACCTGGCACTTCGTTCGGGACAGCAGCACATATATCAGGCCTCACTGTGAGACATGGACTTCTGGCATCTCGCTTTCAGCTACACATTCCAATGTCATCTCAGCAGATCTCTACCTGTAACTGTAAATGATGAAAAAGGTCCAGACAGGCTTAAGAGGTTGAACTTTGCAAGAAAATGGATGCGAAGGGATCTTTCAAATTTGTCACTCCTAATCTGACCTATATAAGACCCAAATATGAAGTACATGGTAGTGTAAATGACAGACTAATTAAATCCAACCTGGGCCAGTGACACTCACATTAACTTAGTTTGTGCAAAAGTCTTTCCGTAGTCACCGATTAATACCATTCAACATAACCCCCTGCCATTGTGTCATTGATTTCATTCCCGTCTTCGATCGTGGTGAGCTGGACGACACAGAAAAAGCAGAAGTTAGCCAGTTTCGCAGACCTTATCGTATTGTAGCTATTATCTAGTTATCGTTAAGTATTAACGCGTTAGGCTCCACAAACAGTGACCAAAAGCTATGAACACCCCAACACAAATGGAGCTGTTATTATTAGGAACCAGAGCTTAAGTCCCGGCATTTAAAATCCGCCTCCAGTTGACATGTGCATACACAAATGTCTACGTATAGACAGCTAGCTGACTCGTAAACCAGCCGGTGTTAATGAGATGCTAGTAAAATTCAGTGTTAGCATGCTATTACACCACGTTATCACTACCGGCAAAACTGATCAAGTTAAGTTAACTGGAATCCTCGGCTTGGCTCTCCAGGTGCTACGTTCAGCTCGCTAACTAACTACGAATCAAAGCGTCTCAGCCCTCGCTAGCTTACGAACAGCAGCGGCGTCGTCGTTTACGATTTCGCTAACTCACACATGGTGCTAATAAACAACCTCACCTCGGCCTCTCCGTCCTCCAGACTCCGTAGACTCCATACCACCAAGCCTTGGATCAGGAGAATTGTTAAAGCGGCAGCGATGGCAAGTTTGTATCGACGGAGAAGCTTCTGTACGCGAGTACTCGCCACCATTTTTCTCACCCCGTGGTTTACATTTAGTAATGAATCATGTTATCCGAATGACTCGGTTGGAAGACTCGGTTCGAAGAATCATTCATTGAATTGAGGGTAATTCAAACGATTCTGAATCAACTGGTTCGTATGGGAGCCCGTTTCCGCCACCTAAAAAAAAATCTAATTCTGAGAAATTAAGTCATAATTACGACTTAGTTTCTCATAATAATGAGATGTTTTCTTATAATTATGACTTAGTTTCTCATTATTACGACCTGGTATCTCATAATTAGGACTTAGTTTCTCGTAATAACGAGATGTTTTTTCATAATTATGACTTAGTTTCTCGTAATAACGAGATATTTTCTCATAATTATGACTTAGTTTCTCATAATAACGAGATGTTTTCTCATAATTATGACTTAGTTTCTCATTATTAGGACTTAGTTTTAACACCTAGGCGCATGCGCGTCACGCGAATCTCTTTTCAGTTAATTGCAGACTCGCGGTTGTGGAAGTGGTTGTCCTTTAGAAGGTGTGGCTTGTCGAGTACATTAACTTAATTTTAACGATAACATAATGTTATATATCGCGTCTAATCGTTAACATGTGCGATATTCATTGTATAATCAGTCAAGAGAATTTAACTAAATTAGGTAGCTAGCTATAGCAAGACTTTGCGAAGTTTGAAAGTTCAGTAGCCATTTTAATAACTGGATAAGCAAAGTTATATCCATATTAAAACAATAAAAAGGCAAATGTCCCTATTGTGAAGGACGGAATAAGGCGCTTGCTGTGTTGAACCGTAAGCCTGCAGTACAGTTTTTTTATTTTTTTTATTTATTTAAATATTATTATTCCCTTTTTATTGTGTACCATTTTACTAGTGATGTAACGGTTGACAATGAAGCTTTGGCGCGTGCTTCTAATGTTTCCCAAAGCAGTGTTCCGATGCTTGTATCGGTTTATGAACGTTAATGAAGCTTAGTTCGGCGCATAACCAGCAGGACTGCTGCAGGGAAAAAAAGGTGCTCTAGGACATTGTGTTAGTTGTCGTTGAGATGTTTTAGTAATCAAATACATTTAGTAGAAATGTCAATTAATTAGCCAAGTTCCACAACCATATCCACGCCACGTTGATTGAAATGTCCACTGTCTAGTCTAACAGCACTTTCCTTTCCAAAAGCACAACCAATCACTTTTAATACCTTGCTTTGCAGTTTGCATATGTAAAGCACATATTCTTATGACGTGATAGGTTAAGGACTAAGGCTGGATGTGAATAAAGTTATGCATGTGTTAGTCAACGGATTATAAATAGCAGACTACTATTCTGGAAATAGCTTTATAGGTAGTACTATTAAATAATTTTTCTTTTTGTTATAGACACCTAAATGGTATATTTAGCGTTTCTAGTTAACTTTTTATTATTGTAGCAACAAATATCATGCTTTCAGAGCAAGGAAAAGCATCTGCTAGAACACAGCAGATGAATAACTGCCCCTCGTTTCTAGACCACAAGGTCTATCGTGTTCCGTCTCGTTCTCGTTTAAACTGGTTCCATTGTTTACTTTACCGTTCTATAAAAGGATAGATTGCTATTTATCTCATTTTTCCGCTGAAAAGGTAATCCAGTATGAAATATGTTAGTTAAACGCGCGCGATAAGAACGAGTGCTCATACAATCATCAGTATTATTGGCTGACTAGTTCCCCTGAAAAGCCAACTATGACCAAAGTCATAGTATGCCAATTCAATAAATGAATAAATAATATAAGAATTGTCACACAATTCCGGTTCCAAACCCCTACTGAGCAACCTAGGGCGACAGTGGAAAGGATAAACTCCCTAAACGGCATGTGGAAAAAAACATGGGAGGAAGCAAGATTTTTGGAATCTCCCAAAGGTCTGTCTAGACCTTAAAACAATGTAAAACAATGCAGAGAACTTATGTTTAGTGCCATTATCACAGCCTTGGGCAGTCCTGACATAGCCAGAACAACAGCCAGACAACTGTTTAAAAAAAACAACAACTTTATATGTGAAAAACCCTTCCACTAGTTCTACTGTGCTTTACCTGCTGATGCTCTGCATCAGTAATACTTAGAGTAATTCTGACACACGGACAACAACCTTCCAAAGGAGCCGCAGTTCTGCACCTGGTGTAAAATAAATAGTCTTATTGGGCTTCTCTCTCTCCTCCTCCCTTAAATTCGAGCTGCGTACAAGTCACATCTACATTAGAAGTAAGGCACATTGTTTTCTCGGAACGGATTAATAAATAAAATGCGAAGCATTTTTTAAAATGGGTTGAATATACTTAAGTATATTCAAGTATATTGAATATACTTAAGTATATTCAACATAACCTATACTATAATTATATGTGGGGAAACAGAGAATTAATTTGATCTGTGATCCGTGAATGTTCGTTGCTCCCCACACGATAGATCTCTTCTTTCCTACAGAACAAGCCAGTATACTCATTTAATGTGTTTAACATGTAAACAGGAATGGATGACTTATTCAAGTTTTTGAAACAGAGAAATGTTCCTGAAGAGATGATTGAGAAATTAAAACAGGAAAAGGTAAGCAACAATTAAATGGTTGTAGTGCTATGCAAAAGTGAACTGAACCTGATTTGATCTCTTGAACATTTGTAAAACTTCTCATTCGTATATTTTTAATTGTAAAATAACCAAATTAAATTAAAGCTCTTATTCTTTAAAAAAAAAAAAAGATTTGCCTGGTCCTTATTTCCTGATTTCATCAACAATTAAAAAAATGTTGTGTAGACTATTTATATTTACTGTACACATTTAATGGTGCCAGGAAGTTTGTGAAATCTGAGTTTCTGTTTAAGAAATAACCCAACTAAACAATTCACACACAAAATATTGCAGTCATTTATTGAACTGATCCATTAAATATCCTTGTCAGATATGTGTGTGTACCTCCAGGAGGTTTAAATAATAATACCGGAGCTACATGTGATCTGTACACAAAACCTTTCTATGTTAGTAAACTAAGTTGGCTGATGGTGCTGTTTGAGTTTAATTAATACCTAATTGGGCATTTAACTGACAGAAATAAGGAAAAACAGAAAAAGAGGTTAAATTAAATTTTGTATCCTGATGAATTCACAGTAGGCTTGGGTCACTTTAATGAACTAAAACATACACTTTGACAGTGCGTAGATTTTGCATAGGCTCTATAAGTAGTTCTACATAATGCTAATATAACTATTTAACATCATGTTAGGTATACTTTTATGAGTGTTAAATCAAACCTGCAATATCACCCAGGTAACATACCCATACAGAAAATGCTGTATGTAATCCAAATGGTCATCTTTAAAGTAAATGTTTTTTTCCGTTTTTAGATTGATGCTGATGTCATAAAACTGTTGACAGATGAGCAGTTGAGGACATACCTGCCATCCTATGGTGATCGTCTGGCGGTCATTGGATTTTGTAGGAGGAAGGAAAATGATCCTAATAGCCATAAATCAAAGCTTTTTGAACACCTGATAAAGGATCCAAAAAAAACAAAAAACTGATAATTCCGGGAACAGCACAAGTTAACTGGACATGACAAAAAATGCACAAAAGAATATAAGAAATTATCATTGGACGGAGAAGCAACAGTTGGGAAGTTGTATGAGGACACAAGATTGCCACTCCTCCGGTTCTATTTGACATCAAAAAGAATAAATCATCACAGTGCACAAAGGAAGCAAATGTAGAAGCCTTTTTGGAATGGAATAAGAGTTCCCAGTCTCATCCTTCCCATTCCACTTCCATCACTGATACAGGGTTGCGATCTGATAGATGTAGTCAAATTGTAGATACAGCAGAAGTGATCTGCATTGGGTGCAACAGAAACCACTTATAATCTGAGAATCGATTATAATTACATTATCATGTACACAGTCATATTATAGCATATAATCGGTATTCTGTACCTTTACCTGAATCATGTTTTGAAAGAAAAACTGCACCAGAGATTTGTCCAGATACGTGTCGGCGAAATGTCCATCTTCTTTCAGACTCTCAAAGAGGCTCATCCGAAATTGAATGCACTGGGTTTCTAGCGTAAGCCACCGTCTTTCAATTCGCTGATTGCCAGTACTTGGGCCAGAGGTGACGCACTGTGTTCCTGGTGGATTTCCGTCATGAAGAAATCTTTGCATATCTACAACGTGTGTATTCTCTGTTCCGAGGTCCAGTCTTACTCTCGCAGGGCATCCTTCAACCCCTGTAACAGCAGTCATATAATACCCTGCAATAACACGTGGGTCGTTGTTGGGTCTGAAAGCTTGAAGCCATATTATCTTCCTGGAGAAGCCGTCTACGCATCCACTTATTCCAATGCCATATGGTTTTAATTTATCATAACCATCGATGTGCCACATGTAATTGGGACCCCGGCTGTTGTATATTCGCCGACGCAGTCGATTCCTGGCCCTCAGATCGACACCCTCGGCATCTAGTAATTGCAAAATCACGCGAACTGTCTCTCTGTCGGCAATAATCCCGTTAAGCAAACATTTTTGATGCATACATCGATAGCCGTGTGACTGGCCGTGTTTGTAGCTGTTGTTGAATAAAGGCAGCCACATCAGCCTCGTTAGTTTTGTTTTTTCTTCTCCAAAGCTGATGCTTGCTCAAACTTCGCTCAAGGGTGCGGTTGCTTATCCTGACTCCATGTACCTCCTTCAACAATGAAAGGATTTCATTATTTGTAAAACCCTGTTTAAAGTATTGCTCAATAGGCTTGAAAACCATCACAGCTCAGCTTACATCCTATAGACAAAGGGTCTCGATACGATTCTCCCCATAAATCGCTGCTCAAAATAAGACAGATATATGAGAACATTTCTCATTATTACGAGAAACTAAGTCATAATTATGAGAAAACATCTCATTATAATGAGTTACTAAGTCGAATTATGACTTAATTTCTCAGAATTAGGAGGGAAAAAAAATCATTATGAATTTTTTTAGGTGCATCCATACTAACTTAACGACGGCCAACCCAGGTGAAGGAACGCGTTGCTACACAGTAAAGTGAAGGTGATTTAAAAATGATTTAAACCCACAATTTCATGATTTACAGGGTCGTCTGAAATCCTCGCTGTAGTCAGAGCCGCCCCTCGGTGTGCAGGTCAGGCGGCGAGCTTCAGGAGAACCAAATGGAGTTCTCTGTCCGAAATTTCATTCCCATTAATTTTATTAGCGACTAATGACCGAGGGAAGGTCGAAAAGCTGCTTTTAACTTTATGTAATTACACATGACTGTGTTTACAGTCTCGCGTAGCGCTGAACAACCTACACTTGGGGGAGGAAGTTTCTGTTCCGGATATATAGTTCTGTCTGTCACAAATTAAAGAACAAATGATTATTGAATCAAGACCTCGAAATGAGAATACGCAAAAAAATGAATCGTGCGCACGCATTACGATTTTGTGACCTCGGTTTAGTATCTCGTGGCCACATTAAACTAAATCGTGCGCACGAAACTAAAATAAATCTATTCGTGGCCTCTCTGGCTCCGATGTGCGTTTTAGGTTTACTTACTTATTAAAATACAATAATTTATACTTATATAATTGACACGTTATAAATCAGGTTTCCTCAGAGTTCATGAGACATCTCTTAATATGCAAATATGAATATAAGATACGGTTATAGGTTGCAATGTAAAATACACTGGCAAGGCTTAGCTCACTGGATCATTTTTTTTAGCGGTGTGCATGTGAATGTGTGTATGTGCGTGTGTGTAATGTGTGACGATCAAATATAAAATATATTTTGAATATATTTTTTGTTGTTTCTTTTTTCTTTTGTATTGATAAATTGTCCAAAACAAAAAGAAATACTAGAGAGGTAGGGGCCTAACTGAGGAATAAAAGGTAGAAGGGGAGAAATCAGGTCATGGGTCTCGAAGAACACTTTAGGGTGCAATTAAATGATTATCAAACTGATTTATGATTAATCCATTTCTATTTTCATTTACTTATTTCTGAATGTATTTACATTTTAAGTTTTTAAAAAGGGTTATGGTTAGGGTTTTTTAATGTTTGTATTGTTTTATTAATTACCTTTACAATTTCATGGAAATTATTTCCCCGCATAATGCTCCCATGTGGACTGTTGATGAAATTGCAATAATAAATAATAATCCAATTACAATATCGCTATTACGCTTCCTATAGTCTTAACAAAACAATAGAGAGGCCTGCGAGTACTGGTCCCATGTCTAATGTTCCTCGTCAGTGAGTCTAATAGTCTAATGAAATTTGCACTTCAGAACCAGTCGTGTCCTAATGCTGAACCCTGTCCCCCTCAATCCCATCTGCTTCATCCAGCATATCTTTACCTGCAAGAGATGCATTTTCTAACTGTCTGTCACTATATTACATGATGTATTTAAAGTGAACTGGTTATGGTATTAATTTAACTGTATACAAAAAGTCACCTTGTGCACTCTAGTCCTTAATAAACATATTGTATTCTTTAATACCACAATGTCACTACCTTTTGGCTGTAGAAGGGAAGTGCATTTAGTTTGGCACCATGCTGTACATGTCTACATGAATTTGACTTTTTGCACTATTGCCAGTGAAACCAAATAAATAAATTTGCTTCACTTCCTTCAGGAGAGAGAGAAAAACGGACAAGTGTCTACTTCAATGAAAGTTAATACGGATAGTTAATTTTTTTAAATTCTGTTCTGTTTCTATTACATTTGGAACAAACTAGGCCGACCAATTGAGACACCAGTTTCCGTGATTCTCTTTGCCTACAGTGTTTTAGAGCCTGAATATTCCTAAAAGGGTATGTTGTAGCATTGTGAGAAGTGCTCAGAGGAGAATTTATTGGAATTGAAGTCTCATTTACACTCTTTGCTCTCTGCCAGAAAGGAACTACAGATAAAAAGCTTTGAGTTACTGACATTAGAAAAAGGCGATTAACACGAGTTGCACATTCTGTAAAGCTAAAAAAAAAACTGTTTTACATCCATTTGCGATGTGATTTGTCCCCACATCAATATTTTGGGTAAATTTGCTTACACATTAATTTGATCATTTGTCATTATTTCATGGCATTTGAATATCATGTATTTTTCAAATTATTTAATTAATTAGATGGTTTGTTATGTTTGATAGCTAGATAGATAAACATTTTCTCAAAGAAATTTAAACGACAGAACATAACATGGCAATTTTAACATAACAGCTTGAAAACAATTGATTCAGCAGTTTAAGGGTGGTCGATCTGATATAAATATCGCAATAAATTACGTCACATTACACTTTTCTGAGAGTAACATTGGTATCATCAGTACTTTTATAACACTGACTGACTCACAGTAACAAGTTATAGGACTTCAAAATCCCTTTAAAAACAAAACAAAAAAAAAACATCTTGTAGCTTGTTGAATACTTATTTTTTGTAAATGTTTAAAAGATTATTTAACCTTTCACATTTTCAAACCTTTCACTGTTTTTCTGGCACATTGCAAAGCTGAACAAACCTGAATTTTGCGATACATATACAGTCAAGCCGGAAAGTCTGCACACCCGGCTTGACTGTATATGTATCGCAAAAAATTAACTCAATCTACTGTAGAATAAGTCTGTAATGTAATGGAACATGGAGAAGGTGAAAGGGGTGTGCAGACTTTCCGGCTTGACTGTATATACGCATATAGTGTGGAAATGTTTTCAAGTATCGTGATATGATATTTTTTCCATATTGCCAATCCTTAAGTCAAAGTTATTTATTTGTCATTTGCACAGCTCACACAGGGTTTACTGACATTGAAATTCCTGGGGTAGCTCTGCTGACATATAATAAACATATAAACTAAAGAATACACAAGAACATAGAAATATAAAGTATGAGAAAAAAAGTAAATATTGAAAATATATATTTATATACAGTGGGGTCCAAAAGTCTGAGAGCACATTGAAAATCCACCAGCATGTTTCACTGTTGTTTTGATCCACTGTGGTATCGATCTCGAGTAGCAGTTTATGAGTGAATGGCAGTTTATGAGTAAATTGCAGTTTATGAGTGAATGACAGTTTATGAGTGAATGGCAGTTTATGAGTGAATGGCAGTTTATGAGTGAGTGACAGTTTATGAGTGAATGACAGTTTATGAGTGAATGGCAGTTTATGAGTGAATGACAGTTTATGAGTGAATGACAGTTTATGACAGTTTATGAATGAATGGCAATTTATGAGTGAATGACAGTTTATGAGTGAATGACAGTTTATGACAGTTTATGAGTGAATGACAATTTATGAGTGAATGGCAGTTTATGAGTAAGTGACAGTTTATGAGTGAATGGCAGTTTATGAGTGAATGACAGTTTATGAGGGAATGGCAGTTTATGAGTGAATGACAGTTTATGAGTGAATGGCAGTTTATGAGCGAGTGACAGTTTATGAGCGAGTGACAGTTTATGAGCGAAAGGCAGTTCATGAGTGAATGACAGTGTATGAGCGAGTGACAGTTTATGAGCGAATGGCAGTTTATGAGCGAGTGACAGTGTATGAGCGAGTGACAGTGTATGAGCGAGTGACAGTGTATGAGCGAATGACAGTGTATGAGTGAATGGCAGTTTATGAGTGAATGACAGTTTATGACAGTTTATGAGTGAATGACAGTTTATGAGTGAATGACAGTTTATGACAGTGTATGTGCGAATGACAGTTTATGAGTGAATGACAGTGTATGAGTGAATGACAGTTTATGACAGTTTATGAGTGAATGACAGTTTATGACAGTTTATGAGCGAATGACAGTTTATGAGCGAATGGCAGTTTATGAGCGAATGACAGTTTATGAGTGAATGACAGTATATGAGCGAATGACAGTTTATGAGTGAGTGACAGTTTATGACAGTTTATGAGTGAGTGACAGTTTATGAGTGAGTGACAGTGTATGAGTGAATGACAGTGTATGAGTGAATGACAGGACAGTGTATGAGTGAGTGACAGTGTATGAGTGAATGACAGTTTATGAGTGAATGACAGTGTATGAGTGAGTGACAGTTTATGAGTGAATGACAGTTTATGAGTGAGTGACAGTGTATGAGTGAATGACAGTGTATGAGCGAGTGACAGTGTATGAGCGAGTGACAGTTTATGAGCGAATGACAGTGTATGAGCGAATGACAGTTTATGAGCGAGTGACAGTGTATGAGCGAGTGACAGTGTATGAGCGAATGACAGTGTATGAGCGAGTGACAGTTTATGAGCGAGTGACAGTTTATGAGCGAGTGACAGTTTATGAGTGAATGACAGTTTATGAGTGAATGACAGTTTATGACAGTGTATGAGTGAGTGACAGTGTATGAGTGAGTGACAGTTTATGAGTGAATGACAGGACAGTGTATGAGTGAGTGACAGTGTATGAGTGAATGACAGGACAGTGTATGAGTGAGTGACAGTTTATGAGTGAATGACAGTGTATGAGTGAATGACAGTGTATGAGTGAGTGACAGTGTATGAGTGAATGACAGTGTATGAGTGAGTGACAGTGTATGAGTCAATGCCAGTGTATGAGTGAATGACAGTTTATGACAGTGTATGAGTGAGTGACAGTGTATGAGTGAATGACAGTTTATGAGTGAGTGACAGTGTATGAGTGAATGACAGTTTATGAGCGAGTGACAGTAGTGGAAAGGAGTAAGCAGTATCTTCAAGCACTAAAGCATGTTCTCTGTTTTAAAGTCTTTGGTCTGTTTACGTTTTCTCAATCCCTGGCTCCAGTTCTATACAGTAGACTCGTGTATTCCCGATATGTCCCGTATTGCTGTGCAGTGATTCAGTACAAAACAAACAAACAAACAAAAACAATAAAATATTTGTATGACATGTCTAAGCTCTTGTCTCTGTTTTAAAACAAACAAACATCCTGTGCGTTATATTCTATCCGACGGCGGTGAACAGTAACTCTGGCTCGATTATGTGGCCTGTTCCAGGCTCGAGTAACCGATGCGACAGCCACTTCGCCAACTTGTTAGCTAGCTAAGCTGCACAGCCTTGAAGTGGAAGATGGCATCCTCGGAACAGTCCGAACAGGTAGTTAAACGCGTCCTGTCAACGTTCAGCGTCGACTCAGACGTGGCCGTATACATTTGCTGCATGAGTTAAGGCGCACAGAAGTTCTGGCAACCCTGGACGTTACTCTGTCATTGTGGGGAAAAGTTTTTTGTAGCACACCTAATGTCGGCCGGCTAGCTAGATGTTTCTGACAGGTGCAGGCCAGACAGTGCTGTTGTATATGGCTGTGAACAAAACGAGGACAGTTGACCAATTGAGCATAACTGCTGAAACAATGTTTTGCTTATAACGCGGGGAAAGCCAGTGGACTTCGCGTCTCTGCCACTTAAGTAAGCTAACTCGCTAACTAGCAAGCGCAGTGTCCACGGATCTAACGGTAGCTAGCAGGCTAACAGATGCACACTGGCCGACCCCTGTCCTATTACACAGACAGAGCACATGTTTAGATTAAAAAAAGAAAACAAAAAGAAAACATTGCTCCGGGTTTATCGCCGTGAAAGCTTTCTCTGTACACGGCTGGTCGTTTGTGACTAGCCGTTACTATTGACCATGTATTGTCATATTTTATTAGACATATTCGAGCTCCGCACAGATGTGAATAAAATCATTTCACATTTAATGCTCTCATTCCTTTCCTTTTGGTGTGCTGGGAATAGTTTCACATTATACTTGTTGTCTTTTTTCTTTTTAGCGAAAAAGCTTCTGAGAGATTTCATGCAGATATGACAGCAGTCATCATCAGGCTGTGATTACTTAGAAAGCTCCTTTATTGTGACACATACAAGTACAGTACAGTGAAATTGATTCTTCATGTATTCTTCGTGTATCCCAGCATGTTGGTAAGCTGGGGTCAGAGCGCAGGGTCAGCCATGATACAGCGCCCCTGGAGCAGGGAGGGTT
>JAOUQW010046446.1:0-16266 GCA_028565825.1 Olivaichthys viedmensis | reverse complement strand
GCGGCAGGAGGTCCCGTATTAGCCGACGGTCCTCCGCCTGCGCCATTGCGAGAGCCTCGAAGCGCACCTGGTGCTCCATTTGCAGGTCCAGCATGTCCTGGTGCTGGGCTTGGTGGAGGGTGGCGAGCTGCGTGATCAGCTCGGTGAAGGGCGTCTATTCCATGGCGGCGCGGCGGTTCTCTCTACAGGTCCCGGGTTTCGGCACCAGTGTAAGCTTTTTCCCGGGAGGCGTAGAGAGGAAGCAGACAAAAGGCCAACAGATCTCAAGTTAATGTTTTATTATTCACAAGTCCTTTTTTAAGGTTGGAGAGACGAAAACCCACAAGGAATCCCCAACGGATCTGGGGCTCGGAAAATGCGGAAGTGCTCCGCTGGATTGCGCCTTTTTTCTCCGGTATGCAGCTCCTCTCTCGTCAACGCGATCTCTACTGCAGGCAGAAAGAACCAGATATAGAGATCCGTTAATCATTCACAGGTGCGAGCACTTCCGCGATTACCTGTCACCCCGCGATGACCCCGCTCTCTCCGGCAGCCGCTGACGCTTCGCCACGCCCCCGCTGCCACACCATGATTGGAACTTTGGATTAAGTTCCCTGAGTGTCCAACACCCTGATTTTATAATCTAGACATATTACTAAAATACTTTAGGCAATCTTCAAGGAGCAGTCCTAAAGAGGAGGGTGAATTTGAATTTCACCCAGCACGACCTCTTTGAACCACTGACCAATCGGCAACACTGAATAGCAGTGTCAGTTTCCCTACCTCTCCTCATTCAATCAACAGTATAAATCCAAGAAGCTCACATCAATTGGATCGATCATCCACTTCAAGGTCATGTTTGTAACTCTAACTTTGGCTGATCCTGTGTTGATCTCAGTCAGTCTCTACCATTGCAAGACGAATGTGCAGGAGAACTTCTGGATCTTTAGTGTGATCTCCACTAAAGACTTGTGCACATAGTGTGTCAGAAAGCTTTCTCCACGATCTCTGGACAAGCTGACTCGACTAATGCCACAGCTGGATCTTCGGTGCGATTGCCGCTGAAATCTGTCCATAAAGAGCTCCAAGACTTCTGTGATCTCTGGACAAGCAGACCCGATGCCGCAGCTATAAGTTCAGCACAATCTCTGCTGAGCTGTGCCTTCATTGAGTCATAGGACTCTCTCTCTCTGCAATCTCTGCTGATGTCATGGCTGACTGCATTGAACTAACACACTGATCAAGACCAACAGAGTCACCACCCAAGGAGACACTACAGGAATGTAACTATGAGGCTTCTCTACCGTCCCTCTTCAATGTGAGGGAAAATTATTGATGATAACGCCCTGATAACAGCAAGACATTTTCAGAAAGTAAATATCTATTTTACAGAATATTGAAGTTATTCTTTTAATGAAAAGTCTGATTATACAGAGTAACAAACTAAAGTTTTCAGTGTCACAAAATTTGACTCGTCTGACAGGAGCAGACAGGACAAAGAATATATACCTGACATGACGCGCCATCCAAACATTAAATCATTCGGAATCACCATACATGCTGTTTTATTCTAAACATACAGCATCGTATGCGCTGAACTCGGAGGGGAGTGGGGCAGTGTGTGTGTGCAGATTGCTGTCTCCTACATGTGCACATTTAAGTACATGGCAGGAAGAAACTTAATTCCCTCTGGCGACAAATCATTGCAGAAGTAAATGGCCTTGGCAGGTCACAACCATTTTGGGCAAAGTAACCTCTTATCAGATGAAAACATACATGTAGGGCTTCCTTATAGCACAAACAATTACCCTATACCCCTACAACATAACTTAAACATTTCCAATCCTAAAATGCACATATGGATACAAAAGGCCATGTCTTTCGGTTGAGCCCCAAAAACACCATAAACAGGGAACTCAAGGTGCATCGCGCCATATTGCGAATGGGGGGCCTCCAAAAACTAAAAGAAACAAACAACAAAACAACACACCTAATCAATTCACCCTGGGGTAGATCAATCACAGATTAATATCAGGTCAGTTATATTGATTATTAAATGATTTATGATTATTATGTGATTACTGAATATACTAAACTAACAATCATAAAATACTTTAGCGAACTCTTGAGTAGATAACATGGTTATTAAAAAAATGGTTATAAGATGGTTAGTATTGCTGAGTATACATCAATGAATTATAATAGTAACTTCTATGATAACTTGGTTAGATGTTAGTCATTTCTGTTTCAAACTACATCATCATAAATCATCTCAACATTATCAGACTCATAATTAAACTCAGAAGGTGTTGCAGAGGGTTTTTCCCCAAGGAAGTCTTGAGGTGGCAATGGCAGTGTAATGTCTTTGATGGCGGGCAGTGGAGAAAGAGACAGATGGCAGACCTGTTTCAGGAGCGGAGCTTTTATTTCTCTCTTTTTCACCCTTTTCAGGGATGCTTTTTAGCGTAGTGATCTCAAATAATAACATGAACAAAACAAATGGAGGATATTAGCGGTTTCCCGTTTTGGTTTCAACGACGTGCTCCTCTCTCTCCGAGATCTGGCGCCTACTGAGAAACACAGAGCATATAAATAGGCATCCAGAAATCATCCACAGGTGAGAGTACTCACGCAATCACCTGTCAGCTTGCCGTGACCGCACCCTCCGTTCTCCGACGCTCGGCCACGCCCCCGCTACCACAGGCAGCTGTGGGAGCGGAGACATTCTGATGTAGGCATCGTCAGTCACACACAGTTGTTGACCAAAGAAGCATACATGACAGCCTTGGCCCTGTGAGACTGGAGCCACATCTCGGCAGGAATGGCAGTTACAGCTCGCTTTAAGATTTGCCTACAAAGACAATACTTAAGGGTATGGTAGAACAGCAAAATCGTTAGAACAATCCTAACTACAGATCCACTAACCATGAGTACATACTGAAAACTAGACTTAAGAGAAGTCCACAGATAATTAGCTGGCTTGACTATAGGAGTAATAACATAATCATCAGCTGCCCCTTGAACAGAGACACCGACAGTGGTAGCAGCCATCAAAGAAAATAAGAAAAAGTCTCCAGATTCAGGTGGTGAGTGACTGATGTTAACAGGTGACCTGGGAATCAACAAACAGTTAGAAAACAAAACCCAATGAGAGGTGTTACCTTCACAGAAGTCTGTCAGATTCTACATGGAGTGCTCATATAAACAGCACGTGTGAACTGTGTAACGTAACCATAAGCTAGCCCTGGGTGATATGGGGGCAAATGTTGGTTCAATGAGGCACACTCTGGAGCTTGAGGACTATAACGAGAATATGGAAGAACTAATCTATTTGATTGAGGGACAGTTGGAGTTGGAGCGTACAAATAAGAGTCAATCGTAGCATAAACTGCGAAGATCAGTGAGTGTAAAAGATAAGTTACTGATGGGCCATAAGGGGCTTCTAATGAGAAACAATGCTCCACTAATTACAACAAAGTTGGGCCTGTCATGTCATCACAACCTGAAGTCTGGAGAGAATGGATTTAGAAAACACACATGCCATAATTGACAGACATGCAGGGTGTCGAAGTACAATTACAACAAGAAGTACCTTCTTTTTTGGGTAGCTCAGAATAAATGAGTTCAGACGCCTCACACCAAGGGCCCCCTTCAGGAAAGAAATAATGGGCAGCTTGGGTGAGAGATTGGACCACGCAGGCCAAGAGGTTTTCCATGGTGTTAGACCATTGGGACATCTGGGCCATATCTGAAACATTAGGTAACGTAATTGATGGTTGTAACTTGAGTTTGCCGAGAAGAGAATCAATACTGTCTTCATTCGACAACAAAAGTCCCACCTGCTCACCAACTTTATAATGACATTAAAAGAATGGCCATAATTCAGTGATGGAATTCAACCAAACTTCGACGGGGTCGAGTTCCTCCTCGTTGGGTATGAAAGCCTGTCTCAAGTAGTTATAGAGGGCACTATCGAATCTGATTTAATTTGGAAGTCGCTAACAACTTACTCTGAAGAACAACTGCGTTTAACACAGAGGCGGGGCTTAACTGCCGCACTAGTTATACATGGAATTATCTTATGTCGCCTATCTGTAATATAGGGGAAATAAGTAATTAATGTGGAAGTCGTGAGCTTTACTAATTTCAAAAGACTGGGATAATCGAGTTCAACAAGGTCAACAGGAATGTAGACAGACAGTGTTTTTGTCGTCCTTCGCTGCTCCTTCTCAATTTTTCTAACGTAGGCAGCACACAGAACATCCATCTTGTTCTGCAATGGGTGGAACCTGTGGAAGAGCAGAGAGCTCACCGACTATAGGCTTTAGCTGGGATTTATTACTCCATCTGACCCCATCAGGAGTATCAAGCAGCATGTGACGTAATAGATATTACTCTAAACGGACCTTCCCATTTAGATTGCAAGGCTTCTGACAATAATTTCTGCATCATAACTAACAAAACTATTTCAATTTGACCCAAATTGGCACCCTGGTTGGCAGCGTCAGCTTTTCTCTCAAGATAGTTCCACATATATCGATTCTTATCTTGAATTGAATCACTCAACACTTATAAGTATTGAGTTAAGTTTTCAAAGAAGAGTCCCATACAACCCTCCCCTACATACCCTGAATCTAAAGGCAATCTCATAGTCCTCCCTGTCATTAATTAAAATGGTGTAGGGCTGGTATGTTTGTGAGAGGTGGCTCTCAGACTCATCAGTACTGCTGGGAGTAAGGCCATCCAGCTTCTGTTTTGGAGTTTTGGATGTTGTTCCAAGCCCTTTTTCTGGTTCACATACCAGTCGTAACTTTGTGACATCAAGGCAGTGAGTTTTTGATGAGCCGATTAGCTTTCTCAACACATCCAGCAGACTGTGGGTGATACAGCATACTGAATTTCTGCCAGACTCCCATTATCTTCAAAGCCTCTTTCATGACCTTCCCCGTAAATAACTCCCATTATCACTATGCAGAGAAAGGGGGATTCCCCATCGGGAAAACACATGTTCGATGAGGCATGTTCATTTTGCAGCTACTGTGGCTGAGTTGGTTCAGCATGGAAAAGCCTCTATCCAGTGGGTGAAGGCATCAATGACAACAAAAATGTACTTATAGTCCCCATAAGATGGCAGGGGACCAGATAAATTATATAACAATATACAGGTGTGTCCATGGGCCGTGGATTTGGTGTGGAACCCATCGGAACCGTTTTCCATTTCAGCAGCTTTGCTTTGAAGTAGGCAAGAGAGGTCTGACAATGTTTCTTGATATCATCTGCCATATTAGGCCACCAATATGTCTTGGAAATGTTCTTTGTGGTTGTGCCGCATGACCGGAGATCAACGTCATTATTGGCTTTCGGCACTGCTCAGGATCCACTAGCTGGGAACCATGTAACCAGATCCCATCCTCCTGATGCTGACAGCCATGCTTTTTTCAGCGTTCCACCTCTTCATTGGTGGTCAACTCATAGGTCATTTCGATCCATCCATCAGGGGGCTCCAGTTTTTCCACAAGGGCTGGCTTAGCTGCCAATACAGATTCAGAATGGCTTTCATCGTCTTTTGCTGCGGCTGCTTGTTTAGCGGCCGTATCAGCATGCATGTTTCCTCTTGTCTCATAAGAGTGCCTTTTGCAATGGGCAGCCACTTTGATAACAGTCACCTGTTTTGGAAGTAGGACGGCCAGTTCGAGGTCTTGAATGAGTTTCTTGTTTGATTGGGGTCCCAGCTACAGTGTTATAACCCTGTCTTTCCCAGAGGGACAGGTGAAAGTGGATCAGGTTGTAGACATCAGTGTATCAGTGCAAATATTCACCTGTTTCATAGGTGAATGCTTGCCGAGAAGAGAATCAATACCGTCTTCTTTGGAGAACTTCTGTGACAGCGACCAGTTCAGCTACTTGAGCCCTTCCATTTTTCACCTTGCCAGAAGCCACAATTTGGGGTTCAAGGTCCTCTCTTTGTCCACTATTGGTGGTGACTACTGCCCATCCAGTGTAGCGTTTTCCATTGATGCACTGGCTTGACCCATCACAGAAAAGATCTACGGCATCCGTCAGCTGATGCATACACTTTTTCAGAGGATTCAATCCTTTCTTGACTGGAGTGGGGTTCCTTTTTGTCTACCATGAATTCTGCAGGATTTACTTTGATGTCTCGCACAATCTTGATGTGGGAAGCCAGCAGTTTCATTTCCCATCCAGCTATTCTGATGGATGAGATCATCTTCATGCCGGCTTGGCTGAGTAGCCGGAGAAGAGAGTGGCTATAATTGTTTTAGCATTATTTTCCCCAACACACAGGGAACAGGTGATGACAACATTAGCAGGTTTTATTCTCAGAGGAACTGGAATTGATTTCCAGTAAACCTGGTTTCCATTTAGTCCTTTGATTGAAAGGATTTCGTCAGTCAGGGATAAAGATAGGTCAGTGATGGACACAGAGGCCCCCGTGTCCACTAAAACGGATGTCTCTCGGCCTCCAAGAGAGACATGAACATAGGGGTGAGAATCATGCACTGTCTTTTTCTGGGAGGCCTCGAATACCTAGGCATCATTTTTCTCTTCCCCAAGGTTTTCTAAGATCAAACTCTTGAGGATGGACATTTCCTTCTTGGTGAAAGTGTCAGTCTTTGCCTCAATCTTTTTCCGTTCCATTGATTCTTCCCCTGATGTGTGGTAAGGCCGTTTTCCTTCCATATCTTCGCAAGGTTGCCAGCAATGGCTCTTCCAGTGATCCCCCCTCCATCCACGCAGTTTGTGCAGCATGGGGACTGTGAGCTGATCTTTACCTCCACATCAGTAGCATTCGCCCGAGGCCATCATGGATGCGCTGGCAACGGGGGCTTTTGGATCTTCTTGGGCCTGGTCAAACACATCAAGCATCCATGCATGCAGATCGGAAAAATCTCTGACTGCAATAGCATGTTTCATGTAGGAGCGATATGGTTCACAGACATTTGTTTTACAGGACTGAATAAAGTGGGGGTCAGCATAATCTAAGTCTTGTTGATTGCCTGAGCACCATTCACTGTATCTTTTCTTTGTCATTTATATAGGTAGAGGGGTGTTCATCTGGTTCCTGCCTTTGGCTTGTAACATGACTCCAGGGAAATTTCCCACTGCTCAGGAATTTCTGAACCTCTATCTTTAATTCTTCAAAACGGTTCCAATAATGTGGGACTGTAACAGGGTACCATGTTATAGTATAGTCATTTTTCCCATCTTGGCCAAAGCCATATGAGGCACTTTAGCTCTGGTTATCTCTTCATAGTCTCCTATGGACAGTTGGCAGTTACAGGCTTCTTCTCTTAATCGGGCCCAATATTCAGTGTTAGGGGAGTCCACCTTTAGAGGGGGCAGGGACTGTCATAAGGCCATTCTTTCTTTTAAGGTCAGGCCGACCCATATACTGGCATTACCTCCAACATCAATGGTGATTGGGTCATGGGATGGCTGGACAAGAAATGCTTCAGGGTTATCTAGAAAGAGAGGGGCTGTTGGATCTAAAGGGGAATATGAATGGCTCCCAATGAGCATGGCAAATCCAAAACCTGTCTGCTTGTGTGTGATGGGGGGGAAAAGGACGAGGCATAGGAGGGGTCAGAGGATGAGGCTTTACTTGGGAGGCGGGGTATGTGGGCGGTCCTTTGGAGACTCTGGCCACCTCGCCTGTGCCCACAGCCATCACTTCTACTTCC
This sequence comes from Olivaichthys viedmensis, assembly GCA_028565825.1. NCBI lineage: Eukaryota > Metazoa > Chordata > Actinopteri > Siluriformes > Diplomystidae > Olivaichthys > Olivaichthys viedmensis. Next base: position 8,584 of record JAOUQW010046446.1, on the reverse strand, counting down.
TTCAGCTTTCAACTAGCTTCCGTAATGCGGCTCCACCCCTCTGTCACACACGCGGTAGGGTTGGGCTTTGACATTCCGTAGGCCTCACAGATAGAGCTTTTTGCCTGTAAAACAGTCTCTCGCAGAGTGGTGAGTTTTATAGGTGTTCCATAGGGCCCCACACAAACACCATCAGCTTCTTTAAGCCACAGAAGACTAGCAACTGTTACATATTTTCCTCTTTTATCCACTGGTTGATCTGCAATCCATTTACAGTTTTAATGGAATCTTCAGCCCTAAACCTCTTTACACGGACATTAAATACACAGACAAACGAGACACAGGTGGGATCACTAAAACAGATGAGACAGGTAATCAACAGACATAAACAAGGAGAATGTGGCAGCCGCTGAGCGCGGTCACGTGCGGCATGCCCGTGACACTCAAATATAGAAAACAGATTCCTTCTCTTTATTATTGTATTATCGTTTGCCTTCTCTATTTATATATGTTTTTATAGAGATATTTATATACCTTGTTCTGCAAGTGAGCTATGGATTCACAAAGATTAAAAACTGGGAAGTATGGTGCTAACTCAAGGGTAATTTGTTTTAATATTTCTTTAAAATGATACCTCTTACTATAGAGTCTCTATTTTATTATTAATCTATATATATATATATATATATATATATATATATACACATTTTAAAGAAATATTAGAACAAATTATATATAACTGACACAAATTACTTTAGGGATTAATTAATCAACAGAGAGATGGCTGCCAACCAGAATGTCACAAAAGGGAAAGAAAGGTTTAACAATACATTTTTACATTCGTATACACAATAATGGAGCAAGTTTAGTTGCAATCATCAAAAATAGAATATAGTGAAAGATTATTAACAGCATACCGCAGCAATAGAGTATTAAAGGGATTTTCCAATCAATTTGTTGTTTAGCTCTGAAAACACTATACTTACAGGATGATTTAAAACTCCTATTTCGGGAATACCGGTTTCTAGAATTATAACTCAAGCTGACATTAGATCTAATCATTGATACTCCTGATGTGTAATTAGCAGTTAAATATTTATCACATTCATTTGAATAAATTATAACAGTGAATTATGTTTATTATATAACATTTAAGGAAACGGCATGTGAGATCTCTCACTTCACCAAGGAATTTTTTTAATCAAACACTAACATTGTCATGCTTCAGCGGGGCACGGAAGTTTATTAAACATAAACTTATATATAACTACACGGCAAGACAGAACACACAGCATGACATGAAACAATTAAGGACAAAACCGGACGGGGACAAGAGGGCTTTTAAATAACTACTTATGGGAGATCTAACAGGGGACAGGTGGAAACATTTACAAAATGTGACGGGAAACAGACAAAGGTGCGTGGTGCTCGTCGCATAGCGTGGCACCTGCTGCGCGCAGAGGCTGTTCGGGGGGGGGGCATCATCGTCCCCTATGCCCGGGGGCTGGAGGCAAAGCACCGTTGCAGTCGCTGATACCTGGGGTTGGAGCAACCTCCGTGTCGGCCTCCAGGGGGGCAACCCTGGCGCTGGCAGCCGGCGGTGATCCCTCCGAGATAGTGAGCCGCCGGAAGAGCGCCGTGAGCCATATCATCGCAGCATTGGAGAACTGTGGGACGCCTTCCGCAGCGCCAGGGCCCTCTGCCACGCCTCCTGCGGCATCAGGGAATTCTGCCATGCCTCTTGTGTCATCAGGGGACCCGGTCATGCCTCCCGCGGCGTAAGAGAACCCCGGCTACACCTCCTGCGGCATCAGGGAACTTGGAAACGCCACCTGCAGCGTCAGGGAATATGAATACGCCTCCTGTGGCTTCGTGGACGGTCTTGCCGGACGTCATCAGCCCTCCCTCAAAAATTTCCTGAAGGTACTTCCTCCTCCGCTCCAGAGAGGCTCGTGCTCCGGGTTGACTTGGTGCCGATCAGCTTCTGTGATTGGCTCCGAGGGCACCGGCATAGAAGCACAACCTGGGGGGTGGGCGGCAGGCGGTGGCTGCTGCTCATTTGGTGGCGCAGTGGGAAGTGAGCGCAGTCGCTGCTTGACAAGCGACGCCACCAAGGCGACCAGAAAGTCAAGCCAGGTCCGCCACTCCTTGCCTTCCTTGTAGATCCCGGCCATGCCCTTCTTCTCCCAGGTGGCAAAGGGCTGACTCGACGTGGGGACCACCACGATGAGGGCGGCGCTGCGGTCGAACCAGCCTTAATGCTCCGTGACTTCCACCTGCAGGTCCTCCAGGCTGGCTGCTTGCACGCTGCGACTTGCTGTGTCCATGTTAGGTCCTTGATTCTGTCACGCTTCAGCAGACAGGACACAGGCACAAAGCCATTTTCAACATTTATTCAACACAAACTTACATATAACTACATGGCATGACAGAACACACAGCATGATATGGAACAATCAAGGACAAAACTGGACAAGGACACGAGGGCTTTTATATAACTACTAATAGGAGACATTTATGACATGTGACAGGGAACAGACAAAACATAAATAAAGGCACGTGGCGCTCGTTGCATAGCGACCACCACGCGCTGTCATGCGCACCACAGTTGCTCAATCCAACAAATTCCACACACAGTGATTCGATAATGGTCTCTGCTCTTTGACTCGCTGCACCAGCTCTTGGCAAATAAGGTAACCCTCCTTCAACCTAACTTATTATCAATCACACACACACACACACACACACTGCGGTCACTTGTATCACATCCCTGGTTTGCAATCTTCTTTTGAGATCGACCAAGTTTCTGATTCCGACCCAAGTGACCCTATAGGTGCTCCTTATCTACTGGTGCAGCACCTTGTGTCTAATCCCCGGTTCGTGACCGTCTTTTGTGATCAACCGAGTTTCCGACTCCGACACGTTTACCCGGAATGAGTCTACTTCTGGGGCCAGGCCTGACTTTTAATAATATAATATATTTAATAATAATTTATAATTAATTAATTAATTAATTAATTAAATTTACCCACATCTCCTACATTGGTGATAGTCACTGCTGTAATTTTATATTGAAATCATCATGGTTTATTTGAAGATTAATTGGAATAGCTTGGATGTTAATAAGGCTTTTGCGCAATTCTGTTGTAACATGAATATCTCTGTGAAGCAATGCAAGACATGTTGGGGAGTGATATGTCCTGTCTAAAAGCATTTTCCATACTTTTACAGATTATTAAATGTGTAGCACCAGCATGTATGTCTTATCTTCATTTTGAGTCTGCAACACAAATTTGACTGAAAATATAGGATATGTAAGGGCATAGAAAAACCCCTCACTAAACCCTTTAATAAGAGTCTCAAAACCCAAAGCAGACTTATCAGTGAATTGCAATACATCACAAAGAATCATAGACTGAACAGCTGTCTAGGTTTCTTACAATAAAAACAAACTCTCTCAGAAACCATAGCTTCAATAGCAGACTTTTTTGATGAAGCTGAAGCAGAGACAGGGGTGACTGGTTTTGAGGAGCAAGCCATATAAAACAGGCTTCTACCTCTATGCTCAGATTTCTGTTTATCAAAGTTGACTTTATGAGTTCAGACAAACTCATCTGCTAAGACAGCAGCTTTATCAAGTTCCCACTTTTGCTCATTCAAGTAATTAGTCACAGTCAGACAGACAGTTCTTAAATTCTTTAAGTAGAATGAGTTTTCTAATGCCTGGGCCACACAGGGATAGTTGGGCTGATTTGCTCCTCCTGATGATCGCAAAAAGTATTCAGATTTCAGGCTGCTCTTAAACAATTATCTTCTCAGATTAGCCTGCGGTGTGGAGTATGTAAAATCTATTTTTAATCTCTCCGATCTTCTTACAATCCAGTTGTGACCTCCCCTATTTAAAATCATGTTTATTATTTACAACTTAAGGCAACGGCGACTCTCTCATGTATAAATGCAATAGGAGGGTGGCTAGAAAGAAGTCATTACTCAAGAAGAGCCATATAAAATCACGTCTGGAGTTTGCCAGAAAGCACGAGAGTGACCCAGGGAAGCTGTGGGATAAGGTTTTGTGGTCTGATGAGACCAAGATAGAGGGGCAAATTTGGGCAAATTTCAAAGTGATATGTTTGGCGCAAATCTAGCATGGGCCATACCTCAATTAACACCATCCCTACAGTGAAGTATGGTGGTGGCAGTATCATGCTCTGGGGGTGCTTTTCATCCTCAGGAACTGGGCATCTTGTCAAAATGGAAGGGAGAGTGGATGGAGCAAAATACAGGGAGATATTACAAGATAACCTGCTTCAGTCCACGAAAACACTAAAGCTTGGGAGAAGCTTCACCTTTCAGCAGGACAGCGATCCCAAGCACAAGGCCAAAGCAACACAGAAGTGGTTAAAAAAAGGGAAATGTTCTACAGTGGCCAAGTCAAAGTCCAGATCTGAAACCCATCGAGAATCTGTGGCACTGTTAGAAATGATGGTGGCACTGTCAACAAATGACATCCAACCAATCTGAAGAACCTGAAGCAAGGGTAAAATTACTCCTGAACAGTGTAAACAGCTGGTAGATACTTACTTTTTTCTTTACATAGCAGTATGACATAGCCGTTTTTTCTGTGACTTAAGCTGTTCCCTTGTTTTAACTTTCTGATCAAACATGGTCTCTCAACATAAGTCTGCTGATCAAGTTTGCTATAACTCCTAAAATGCTGGCATTAGGCTTCAGGAACTCATAAGCCTTTAAGATGGCCCCTTTTACAACATCATAATTTCCAATTTGTTCTATGTTCTACTTTGTTCTAGAATATACGACAATGATTCCCTCAGCCTTAATTGGGAATTGAAGCCTCTGACATTGGAAAAGAAATACACACAGGAGAAACTGGTTTTAAAATTCAGTTTTAAATGCATCTTTGACACTCTACCAGAGATCTCAATTTTATAGAGAAAAGCAAGATTTAAAAGCTGATACACAAAATATATCTGGTAAATAATGTTACTTTTTTGTTTTGACCAATTAGAATGCAGCATTCACCTGTCAAAATTGTAACCCTGCCCCTTGACCAATCATATTGCAGCATTTCTACTGGAAGTCCCACCTTTCTCTCATCCAATCATATTGTAGTTTTAACCGAAAAATCCGCTCCACTCTTATCCAATCAGATTGCAGTTTTTTTCTTTTTACCTCGGTTTATGTGTTTTACCAGAGTTTATTGTTACACAAACTTTCGGGGAACATGTTTTATTAAAATTCTGCTCTCCAGATAATATTATGTAAAGTGGGCAGCAGTGGTTATTCTAACAATTATGTCTTTAAACAACAGTGGATATACTTAATGAACTAATTATAGCTAAACTACCATGCCAAAATTAAAGAGGGAAGGTAGAGAAGCCTTATAGTTAAGTTTTTTTAGTGTCTCTTTGGTTGATAATTTTGTTGGTCTTGATTAGTGCCATTACTTCAGTCCAGTCAGCCGTGGTCTCAGTGGAGATCACAGAGAGAGAGAGTCTTATGACTCAATGGGTGCACAGTTCAGCAGAGATCGTGCAGAATGTCTAGTCGTGGCGTCGAGTGCTTTTCCGGAGATCGCGGAGGAAGACTCTGTGTGGACAGATTTCAGCGAGAATCACGCCAAAGGTGCAGCCGTGGCATTAGTTGAGTCAGGTTGTTCAGAGATTGTGGAGAAAGCCTTATGACTCAATGCACAAGTCTTCAGTGGAGAACGCACTGAAGGTCCAGAAGTCTTCATGCGTCTTCCACTTGGAATGGTGGAGACTTGACTGAGATCAACACAGGATCAGCCAAAGTTAGAGTTAAAAACATGACCCTGAAGTTGATGATCGATCCAATTGAATGGAAGTCCAATACCCCACTTACAGATGGACGTGAGCTTCTTCAATTTATACTGTTGATTGAATAGGAGTGTCAGTTTCCCTGTCTCTCCTTATTCAGTGTTGCTGATTGATCAGTGGTTCAAAGAGATTGTCCTGGGTGAAATTCCAATTCACCCGCCCCCCTTTAGGATTGCTCCTTGGAGGTAACTTAAAGTATCGTGATTATAAAATCGGGGTGTTGTACACTCAAGGAACTTCATTCCAAGTTCCAAGCATGATTTTACAATTCATTTGACATCAAACATGTTGTTAAACTTGTTGTTAAACTACATGTGTATTTCATGAAAACGGAAGAATTACACATTCATTAAGCATACAATTATCATACAAATGATATATTACATGACATTGGATGCAATGAGTGTCTTGTGAAGTTTCCAGATACAGATGTGTGATGGAAAGTGTCTTTTGGGTGTTATTCAATCTGAGTCCAATGATTCCTTAATCCAGATTCATTATTGAGCCAGCTGTATCCTAGCTGCACCGGCTGAATGACCTGGCTGAATGACCTGACACTTTAGGGTGGTTTTATGGCCATCCAAGTTATCTGGCAGGCAGAAAGTGGTGTTTCTATAAACAAGAAGTGTTTTAGGCCAGGTTTTCTGGTATCAGGAGTGAAGGTTTGAATGTTTAGATTTCTGTGGCCTTCTGGCAACGTTCTCACAAAGGTAACTCCAAACCCTGGTTTTCAATGGAACTGAGGAACCTAAGGCTTATGTTCCACTTATAACATAAGTGGAGACAGGGAGGAATATTGTCGGGCAAGAAATCAGATAAAGAGGGCCATCAAGGTAGCAAAAGGCAATTACAAATGCAAACTGGAGAGACAGTTTAACACCAACAACTCTCAAGCTGTCTGGCGCTCATTCTACACCATCACCAGCTACAAAAGAAGAAGGAGCCAGGTTCAGCCCCCCAAATGGCTCCTGTTTTCATCACCATATTCAATTGTTGCTTGGAAACATGCACAGTTCCTAACTGCTTTAAAACATCAATAATTGTCCCAGTTCCCAAAAAGGATAACATTTCCAGCCTCAATGATTACCGTCCAGTGGCCCTGACATCGGTCGGTGATCATTAAATTATTTGAGCGTCTGGTGTTATCTTTTTTGAAAAGGAACACAAGCCCCCATTTGGATCTATTGCAGTTTGCCTATAGGACCAACAGCTCAGTGGAGGATGCAGTCAACATGGGTCTCCACTACATCCTGGACCATCTGGACAATACTGGTGTTTATGCCAGAATAATTTTCATGGACTTCAGCTCCGCCTTCAATACAATCATCCCGAAATGACTGCATGCCAAGCTTCTTCAGCTGGATGGATGTCCCACCTGCAATCTATCAGTGGGTTACTAACTTCCTGACAGATAGGACATATGTGCAGAATTGGGCCCATTATGTCAGAGCCACTATCAATCAGCACTGGTGCACCACAAAGGTGCATACTCTCTCCTTTACTATACTCATTATACACAAATGGACCCACCCAAAGACACGTGGCCATAAAATTGCTAATGACCTTCACCCATCCCGGCAACCACCTGTTTCAGAAGCTACCATCAGGCAGGCGCGACCGTACCATATGCACCAAGAGAGCTCATCACCACAACAGCTTCTTCCCATTTGCTGTCAACCTTATCAACCAAGACCATGTTTCTGACCTGGGATTGTTTTTAAAAAAATTGAGTTTTAAGGTGCTATTCTCAATAAATAAAGGGATAAATAACAAAATATTCATAATTCAAGAACAAGATCTTTGATAATGAATGAACTGATCCAAAGAGGTTGAATGAATAAGTAGATTAAAGAAAAAATGTATAATGTTGTGTAATGTTGGTTTATCGCTGTATAATGATATTCTTAAACTAAATAAATGGTAAATAAATAATTAAATATTTGTGATTCAAGAAGAACACAGGCTACAAAAACGTTCTCAGTAACCTTTCCATTACAACATGCACCGCCTTCTTCTTATCTTTACTGCCCAGTACATTTCCTGTTTTACAATCTAATTTCACCAGACGAGTGGACATTTTGTGTATGCGTGTGTATGCTAAAAAACATCTTTAAAAGCAACTTTACAGAAGTGGTAAGTCAGTAGAGACTCTTGCCAGAAATGGTCCGCCTGAACTTCAGAATCACTCTTTCATTATGGATTCCTTTGTTCATGGTAAGACTTTTTCAACTGTTTACTTATTATTGCTTCTTGTAGGAAAAGTCCTTTATTATAGTTTTGAATAGGAAAAGCTATTATGTTCACAATAGTTTCGGCTTTCCCGAGTGCATTATCATCTATAATGTGACCAAAACAAAACATTGTGTGAATTTACAGATGAATAATTAAAAACTAGTTATTTGTCATGCTTCGGATGGGTTGAAGGGAAATGGGAGTCGGATACAAATGCAAGCCACAGCAGTGCACAGCGGAGCACACATGACATTATTAAACTAGTTTTGCTCTCTGTGACAAGATCTGATCAAAGTACGTGATTGACTCATGGTCAAGGAGAACTGATATGTGAAACATATCAACCTTGCAATGACCACTGTCAGATATCTTACTACAGTCAGCCCTGCCCTCTCTAATTTTCTACAAATCAGGAGTAGAGAGGAAATTGTTTCAATTTGAAGTACAATACTAAAAGTAAACACAGATGCTGAATACAATTAAATATATATGTACTTCAAATTGAAACAATTTCC
>JAOUQW010046408.1:0-16276 GCA_028565825.1 Olivaichthys viedmensis | reverse complement strand
TCAACTTGTTGGCTCTTATTTGTTACGGATAAAATAATTAATTCTGTTGTATTTAGTTAGTATTTGGATGAAGTGGCCTATTTATATTGAAATAGGGTGACATCCACAAAACTGGGATGTAGGAAATGGGACAGGACTTATCAGGCTTTGCTTATAACTTATAACTATAATTTTAGCATCTGCGCTAAGAGGGTCTCGGCAGGCGGTAACGCAAGTGCAATTTTGGACCAAAGTGGGTCTAAAAATCCCACTGCACCGGCAGATTTTGAATCTCACACCCCCTTGTGCGCCACTCGACCCATGTCAGTGCAGGTGCATCCATTTCTGACTACGAAAATAGCAACTGAGCACAAACCGAAAAAAGAAAAAAAAAGGCTTTTTTTCACACCCCCTTGTGCGCCCAACCAAATGATCAGTACACCAGTTCAGCATCTTTTACTTTAGATGTGCTCCGTCATTATCTGGTCTCTGCTTCATGACTACATTTGATAAATGACAGTGTTTCTCTGCTGTGCTAAAGAAAGCAGCCCTGTGTCTGTCTGTGTGTGTGTGTGTGTCTGTCTGTGTCTGTCTGTGTCTGTCTGTGTGTGTGTGTGTGTGTGTCCACAAGTGCCTTGTAAAGCTGTGCGTTTGTGACCTCAGAGTTCGCCGTACAGCACAGGTGTCAGCTCAAAGCTCACTGCGTCATTTCATTTGGCCTCAGCAAATTTGAGAAAAATTATATTGAGCCAGCCCATCGTACACGATTGCACAGCCTTTTGACATTAGTGCAGCATTAGTGTTTATATAATGATCGACGCAGACACAAGAACCAAGATTATTGATGTAGCCTTAGTAAATCGAGTATATAGAGTGGACACATTTCAAGTTAAAGAACCGAAATAGCCGTATGGTTTGTGGCCCTTTAAGTTAAGGGCGCACAAAAATGCCAATATAGCCCGGGTAGAAATTGAGTTCGACACTGCTAACGTAGAGGTTTAAACTGCCTGTGTTTCATCTCACTGCCGCTTCAGTTCTAATTCACCCTGATCAGCCCTTTCCCTCTGTTCAACCCGCTGCTCTCGGTCCTGGCGCTCGTCTCTGCTCCATGCTGTAATCTGTGTGTTTAACCTGATGGGACAAGAGGCATGTGCCGGATCAGTTACTGCAGTTTTCAACATGCACAGTATTATCATGGTTTTATTACCTCCACCTCCCCTGTGGGACGAGGCTGCAGCTTCGTGCAGCACTTTTGCACACTCCTGAGCTGAGATCTGGAGATCGCTGAGATTTGGATGGTGGCATAAGGACAGCTGATATTTAAGGTTCCTCACTTTTGGGCAAATTTGAAAGCAGCATCACATGCGTTGATGTTATTTTTAATACAGTACTCTGATAATATCGTAAACAGTGATACAAGGTTCGACGATTACTGTAATATGAACATTTAAACGCATGCCTAGAGAAGAGAAGTAGACGACAGCAAATCCATCGATCTACGCTACCAGAAGACAAATTTTTAATTCACGTTCGGTCCAAATACTGCTTAAGGCCCCTTTTGATGTATTAAAACATCGTGATTATGAATAAGAGCGTTTCAGTATATAATCACTGCAGCCTGGTTGACACCGAGAGAAAGAGAAGAGATGGAGAGAGATTTGGAAAATGAGACACGGAAAGAGAGAACAGGCTGTTAAGACATGTCTTTTTGTTAAGAATAATAAGCTTTGAAGCACATGGCCCAGAGCACTGGTGTGTGTGTGTGTGTGTGTGTGTGTGTGCCATGACTCAGATGTGCTAAAAAAGTGAAAGTGGTTAAGGTGGCCATTATTACAGTAAACTGGAGCTACATGAAAGATGACTGCCTCTCTCCCACCTCCCACCTGTCAGCCATTCGCCCACAAATAACTAATGCATGACGGGAAAACCATCTGTGGAATAATAACACGTTAAATAAAATGCGTATGAATTTACAGATTATATCTGATGTTTAAAATCGACGTGAGCCAACTTTTATATAAAACCCTTTGTATAACAACCGGCGCTCATTTGTGTGAAGTGTCGCATGTGGGGAGGGGAATGTGAAAGGGCTGTGAGATGAAGATCAATAACCAGCCCTGTCTGTGGTCTGCAATTTTGTGTGTGTGTGTGTGTGTGTGTGTTGGCAGAGAAGACTGCAGCGTCATGGCTCTGGTTCTGCAGCCTCTCACGTTGTCAAGGCAACAGATGTTGCCTCCGGTTTTCAAACTCTAAAAGAGGCAGAGATGGCACACGCACATGCACACACACACACACACACACACACAGAGCAGGAAACGGTGTGTGTGTGTGTGTTAAATGTTCTACAGGCCGTGTACCGTCTCTCCTTTGACATGCACCTGCTCTGTGAACATCACACACGTCACTGTATAATCACATTAATAGGCTATAATTGAATATGATGTAAATCTCTTTTTGACTAAAAGAGCGTCGAGGCACTGAGGAGGCCGGAAACAACGTTTTTATAGTGAAAGAATCATTTAAGCATCACAGACCTTGTGGCTCTATTTTCGCATATTTCATGTTATCGTTGCTTTTAACCACCATCAGACCTTCCCTCCTCCCAGCGGGATGAAAAGTTTCCCCCACGTTGTCTTTACAGCATTGACAAGTCTCGATTCTTGTGGGTTTTTTTTTCTGATTAAACTAGAGACGTTGGGCTACCCAGTGAGCCTCGGTTTGTCAATGAGGACGGTTTAATTCTGTAACTACTGCGTAAACGTGTAGAAAAAACAGAGTTTGTGTTGATGCCTAGTTCATTGCTCAGTCTATCGTGTTTTTCATGCACCGCCTTTGTTGGAAAACATAACATTTTTAACGCTGGTATGTTGCACCAGAACCAGTCAGTTTATGCACTAATATCTCCTCTTGCATTGTATCAGAGCGTTTATCTCATTAGCTGAGATTGTGCTGAATGTGTCGATAAATAATCCTTGAAATCACTTTTTTAAAATGACATGATAAGCTACAACGAAAAGGTATGCAAGCGTGGAAAAGCCTTAAATTCGCTGGGGTATTCCTTTTATTTTATTTTATTTTTTAAACCTAATCTTTATCCACCGCATCTGTCGTGCATGTGCGATTATCACATGTCACAAGAATTTCGATATGCTGTCTTGTACTGAGAAAAGAACTAAGGGCAATCTTTCGTCCTTTCGTCGGTACAGGGAAACAAGTCGAAATTGTTGTCTAGGGTAATGACTCATACACTACAGATGCGGTAGATGGATATTAGATTGAAAAATGCTGGAATCTTTCTTTAAAGTAGGTCTAAAAGGATTAAACAAATAATTAAAGCCTACGGCAGACATTTTTTTAGGCTCGTTCCAAAATGAAGTGAAAGACAATTAATTCATTCATTACGGAAGGGAGCAAGTGATGGCCAGCTTTAAGCTTGTATTTTTTTTTTAAATGTAGGTAAGATAATATAGATTAGTGCGGCACAGCAAAAGTTTATTGAACATGCAAACAATCATCCAAAGTGATATTGATTAAGCCTCATGTTTATACAGTTGCACCTTTTGCAATCGTGAGTTCAATTGTAAATTAGCGTACTTTCAAAAAGCAGACTCGGTCTAGACTTTAAACTTGTAGATGACACTGGACGCAGGGTAAAGAGTTTTTTTTACTGCCTAAGCCGGGCTTATACTTGACGCGTGACTATTCTGGGACACATATTTGTCGCTATGCAGCAGCATGCAGCTGTTAAACACACAAAAGAAAAAAACTCGCTTTTAAAACTTGCCATGAGTCCCAAATAGCAAACTACGACCTTATATTTAAAAGTATTTACTAACCTAATCTAGAAGGTCCTGACGATCAGGACATAAAACAGACTTTTCTGTAGGGTTATAGGCTACATGAGAGGGAAATCAGTTAGTGTTAATGCCCAAAAACTGTTTCGAATAGTACATAAGCATGCGATTTGTGACACAGCTTTATTTATACTGTTCAGTCTGGTTGTGGACGTCGCGTCACATCGCGCTATACTGCCCCCACTGTTTACGTTGGTATTGCACCATGCACACGCGGTCGCATACATTTTTTTGGGACGCACACAATCGACGCGCCACCGCAGCCATTTTGCAAGTATAACCCCGCCCTTAGTCTGTCTCTTCATTATTAAATTTTACAAAAGTGCACACTAAATGGCGATTACGTTCGACCCCTACAAAGGGAGGCCTGAGTTCTCACTATATAGGTTGTAGCTTTTGCAGGAAGTAAGGCACAGGCATGATCACTTTAGAATGGACTGCACCGCACCATGTTTCCTGAGAGTCTGCGTTTCATCTACATCCTGTTGCAACGATGCGGTGAAATCTGTAATCCTGAAAAAAGAAGAAGAAAAAAGTCACATGCACCATAAAATGTATTCCAAAGCTCCGCCCCAATGATGGATCATAACCAGAGATTATCTCAAGGCTGAAGTGGGGGATGCTGATGGTGCTGATGGGTTTGTGTTAAACTTCTCACACCTGAAATGGGTAGGAGTTAACGGAAACCGTCAGTGTGGCTTACAGTGCGTGGGAGACAGTGCGACAGTAACCATGTAAATAATAGATTTATCATCATCATCATTATTGTAATTTTAAAGCCACATATTTCAGCCCTGTTTCTACGTGAAGATCAGTACTGATCCTCGATCTGTTCTACGTTTTCATCCCAGTCGTGAGGTGTTGAGTAGCTTTTTAACAGATACTATTGTAATTTCACCTGTCAACATTTTATGCACATCTATTCATTTGTTCACAGCCTATCTGGTGTGTGTGTGTGTGTTCATTTTCCCTGATGATTGTGTTCATGCGCACTTTCATTTGACTAGCGTCAGATGGATAAACATTCAAGTAATCCAACTGTGTGTGTGTGAGTGTGTGTGGAGTAAATTCTGTGCCAAAAGTATTAAACAAAAGTACAAGATCTGCAAGCAAAATATTTCAGATCAAAATCTAAAAAATAAATGTCAATGCTTGAAAAAATACTCTATTTCAACGTTCTATTAAAAAAAGAAAAGGGGCGTGGCTCGGGGTCAGAGGACCGCCTCCTAAATTTCAGTTCATCAATAGACATTTAACACACACAGAAAAAGGCAGAACCAAAAAAAAATCCAGAAACAAAACAATATATTAGCAAAATTCTTTACAAAAAAAAAAAATATATATAATAATAATAATAATAAAGGGACATCCCTTTATTATTATTATTATTTATTTTTTTCCTTCTTTTTTTTTGTAAAGAATTTTGAAACATCCCTTTATGAAACATTAAATGTGATATTTTTATTATTTGTATTTGCAGCATTTATGTTTAGATTTTGAAACTTATATAAATTTTATAAAATATTTTGCTTGCGGTAATTTTGTTTAAAATGAGAAAAACTCCATATTTGTGTAAGCAGTTTGGACATGAGACCTGACACTCGAGTACTCAGTATCTGGGTCCTACAAATCTATAATTTATGCAAATGAGAATTGTAATAATATTAATAATTAGTAATATGTTCGTAGGTAAGTGATTAATAGTGAGTTATGCAGCTTGATATGAGATAAAATGTACCAGCTGACAACAAAACAACAACAAACCTGTTCAGCTCCATGAACACATGGATTCAACTCGCAGCTCAGTGCAGAGAGAGAGAGAGAGAGAGAGGTAGAGGGAGGGAGAGAGAGAGGGAGAGAGAGAGAGATGGTAAACAGCAAAGCAGGAGGAGATAATGAGAGCGATTAGGCGAGGTAAAGGGCAAGCGGATAATGAGAGAGGGATGGTTATTGTAAGTGAATTGCATGTGTGGGGTATTTGAAAGTCTCTAAGGAGACGAGTGCATAAAGGAATGCTTTTATTTTCTCTCCTGTTGCAGGGCAGCTACCCGGTGTGGGAGGATTTCATCAGTAAGGCTGGAAAGCTGCAGGCCCAGCTCAGGTGAGGCCTCACAACACACACTGGAGGTGGCTACCAGGTGGCTACCAGTCCACATCTGCCTGAGCTCAACTAGGGTACATCTTCATATCACTATAATTGTTCTGTCCACCACGTATTTAAGCTGAATCACGGGATTGCCTTTGCCGAGAAGGCTGCACACAATCCCGCCTTCAAAATAAAATGTCTTCTGCTTCTAGCTACGGCTGCACAAGTATTTTAATCAGGATTAGGATTTTTGACTTCCTTGTTATGATTTTTGAGCTTGTTAAGATTTCGTTTTTATTGACTTTGGTTCCTTAAATCACAAACCTAACTGTGAAAAATAAAACCTTTTATTTTATTTTTATTATTGTCGATTTGGTTCGCATACCGTGGTGACATTTGTATACATGTGTGTGTATATATGCATGCATTTGTTTATAGGTGTTTCTATTTGATTGATGTGATTTACGTCTAATTTAAATTCTATTGCAGGAATGTGGGCATACAATATGAAAGAAAAGCCTTTCCTTGATGCTAATAAAAAAATAAAAAATAAAAACGATGAAATGATAAAGTTTACCAAAATAAAGCGGTTTTGTTGCTAAATTGGCCGAATAATTTGTGATAAATAGTGTGAATTTCAATATTGAGCAAATAATTGTGATAGCATGCAGCCCTACGTCTAGCCTTGATCTCAGAAACACAAACGCTGCCGATCTAGCCTCCTCCCAAATGCGACGCAAGGGTAGCGCTGACATTTTGGGAACGTGCACAATAAGGGGTGGGCAATATGACAACAGTTATAATATCCCAATACCTGAAGGCGTTTTCACACAGTTGTATCAAACAGTTACGGATCAGAAACATAGCACCAGCAAAACAGCAGTGCCACATTTAAAAAAAAAAAAACCCACAAACCCCCTGCATTCATACTAGCCAGCAATTTCTGGTGACACACCCTCTTGTGGGGGTGTAGTGATTTTACCGAGATCGATAATAGGCCACGGCCTGTCCAGCTGTTTTTTATTAAAAATGATAGCAACCAAATTGACTACAGGCTGCTGTATCATTTATTTACATCACTACGATATTTTTTGTTTAAAATGTATTTTTATATGGAGGTTAAAACTGTTCCTTCAGCCTCAGACACACGCTTTAGGATCTTTTCGTGCTTGCGTCTGTGCGCACTTCCGTACAGCGGTTTCCAACAGGGAAACAAACGTGGTTGGCCGTTTGCGATGTCAATCAAACGGCCTCTTCCTGTGAAAACCGGCGTTTCTTGGCCACGTTTCGTGACGTTTAGTCTGGCTCGGGACGTAAACACACGTAGGAACTGAGGATGTGATCGTATAGGATTTTTGGCGACATCGGACAGCATGCGCTATAGGAGCAGTCGCTTTATTTATTATAATTCATCATTAATTGGCATGAAATTGAGACAGTCTTAATGGAACTGTTGCTTGTGGCTGGAATCTTCACTCGTGTTGCGAACATACATAGGAAATGAAGGGTCGCCTGTCACTTTGCCGTTTGCTAGTACGAAGGTTTACAAATAAACGATTTAGCAATGAACATGAGACAAAATCAGACAACTGGGAAATGTTTTCTTGAAAATAAGATAACAGCATCATGAGCTAATATTCAATCAGCTACTTGTTGCTATGCAGGTTTAATTGAACAGTTATAAACAGGCCTTCTGTGATTGGTCGCAATCTCTTATATGGAGCATGCAATGGTCAGGGGTTTTAAAGTACTGACGGGATCCACAATTGACTCAGAAAGGCATATCGTAATGTGTGTGTGTGTGTGTGTGTGTGGTGTTCTGAAAATCACTGCGCCGAACAGAACAAAGCAAAAAAGTACAAATTTTATTTAAACTCAATTAGCCTAGTATAATGAACACATCTCGCTGCCACCACTCTTGTTCCAGACTGTAGGGTACCGTGTGTCATCCTCCTCAGCTCACACACACACACACACACACACACACACACTGTAATTTCATCCAGTTCAGTCGACCTCAAATCACACGTAAATTACACGTAAACCTGTATGTGTGATTGGAAGCGCTGGTGAAAATGCTGTGTGTGTATGTGTGTGTCTGTGTGTGTGTGTGTGTGTGTGTACATGTACATACACACACGTGTTACTGTAAATGCAGCTCTGGCGTGTCCCGCTCTGTGTATGCTGCCAGCACGGTGAGGGACAGCTGCTCTCTCAGATCACACTTAACGCTTCATCTTTCACGAGTTCGTTGACTTCTCGTGTGACGTGTGTCAGCTGGGAATGTGTTAATCAGTGTCAGAGACAGTCCTGAACACGAGAATCATGTGTCTTACATTCTCCTCTCAACATCGGAGTGGGTGTGTGTTTAAACAGGCGTCCCACCCAAATGTTTATCATCACCAGAACACCGGTGCTGTCGAAACACATCGAGACTTCTTTTGTACTCACACACAGACCACACACTCCCTAAACCAAGTACTGTCATGGCACGCTCTCTGTGGTTACGCCTTTTCTCTTTATTTACACACAACACACCGAGTTAATAGCTCTTTTGTATTTCACTTTCTTCTCTCTTCTTATATTGGAGTGTATTTCACTCTGTACCTAAGTGAGGAGGGTGTGCAGATCACAGACCAGTGGGCGTGTCTTTGAGCCGATATATGAACTTAAAAACACGCCCCTCAAACGCAAGTTGGCTAACAACATCTGTGAAAATACAGATGTGGATATATGAATCCCAAAGACGACTTCTTCCTACTTGAAGACTTCCATATATGGGCTCAAAGACACGCCCACATTCCCATATATGGCTTTCATGCCACACCCACTCAGAGCTGCTCTCGTTTCCATATATGGGCTCAAAGACACACCCATATTCCCATATATGGCTTTCATGCCACACCCACTCAGAGCTGCTCTCGTTTCCATATATGGGCTCAAAGACACACACACATTCCCATATATGGCCTTCATGCTACACCCACTCTGAGCCGCTTTCATTTCCATATATAAACTCAGACACGCCCGCTGTGGTCTGCGATCTGCGGACAGACTTTCGGTTTAAGTGCATATGCGTTATATTGTATAATCGATCATAATGATAATCGACAAGCACAATTATTTTATCATGGATGCTTTAAATGATCATTACTGCTGTGTTTCATTCAGGAGGAGGCTGCCTAGGTAGGCAGCTTTTTTGGCCAGGTGGTTGATTTTCCAGGGCACCAAAATGTTCCTTGTACATATCCTGCTAGGTAATAAAGGTAATAAAGTTTGTAAAACATGGGCGGACAGAGCTGTGGCACCGATTTGTTCGAATGTGATGATGCTGAGGTTCATTTTTGGTTAAAATGCCCAATGATACCAGGTAAAGGTAAACAAAACAATACAACACAATATCGTGATAATATCAAAAACCGTGATAAAACAGTGGCCAATTAGAAATGTAATATCCGCAAATGACCGTTGTAAACACTGCAAAAATTAGTAGAGGGAAATCAAGAAATAAAATGGCAGTACATGTGCGTTGTGTCTATTCTCAGGGCTACAGTCGTGGCAGTGGCTGCTTTCCTCGATGCCTTTCAAAAGGTAGCAGATCTGGCCACAGGCAGCAGAGGTAAGGTCGCACACACACACAGTTATTAACACACACACATGTGCATCTGTGCTTCTTTTGCTTAACATGCACGTGTCTCTGTCTTTACTGTCTCTTCACACCACTGGTTCTTTCTCACTGATTGTTCACATGGACTCAAATGTTAACAGTCTGATCAAAAATGAAATGGACACAATTTCCCCAGCTTACCTCATTCAAGACTTGTTCTTTAGTTGTGCACTGGAGCTGCATGTCTAAATCATCACACACTCACCTCAAAAGAACATTTACATTCAATATTTAGCTGAACTGTTACTTTAAACTAATGCCAATGTATTAAACAGGATCATTACTGGTGTGTGTGTGTGTGTGTGTGTGTGTCGTCGTAAAACAGTGGAGTGAGTATCACTCTGCTATTGAGACCACTTAAATATGAGTATCACTCGACCATTAAGACGGTTTTAACTTTGCAATCCCGCTCATAAACTCGTGTGTGTGTGTGTGTGTGTGTGTGTGTGTGTGTGAAGTGTTAAGGGGTTTGCCAGGCTGCCTCCTTCATCGACGGCTCTTATTCATTCTTACAACGTTCTCCATTCATTGCTATGCGTTCAGTGTATTGAGTGCATGTGTGTTTCATGGACAGGAGAAGCTCAGCAGGTGAAGCGCTCTCTCTTTCTTCTTACCTCTCCGTCTTTCTCTCGCTCTCGCTGCATGTGCACTGTTAATTAGTGATGAGGGGCCTGAAACCGGAGCTCGTTAGCGTAAATCAAACAGCATCATTTAGCAGGATGGAACCAGTAAAGAACAACAGAGCCTCCATCTGCTCAGTTCTCTGGGCTTGCCGACGGCCACGAAGGCTCATAGCTCGCGGCTGTGTCTCAAATCGTTCACTACGCACTATATTCGTTGACCATACACTCTGTGCTTGACTGTCTAGTACCTGTGTGGTACCGCACATCATTGACTCACCAGAACAGCCTTCACAGCAACAACTGCACATTTCAAAACCGAATACATAAAAAAAAGTTAGAAGCTCTTTGCTTCTTATTTGCTTATTTGGTATTATTAGAGCTCGTTAAGTTTTTCAATGTGAACACTACCTGCCCTAAAAGTACGCAATTTGAGTAATTAGCACCCTACAGTGTGTCTCGTCATTGGCCCGAAATAGCATCACATTCAGAGTGGGTGTGTCTTGAAAGCCTGAGATGGGAATTTAGCCATAGAACAATTAAAGTCCCTTAGAAGGGACCTTATTGGAAGCTATATTGAGATATAGCTTGGTCTTTTGGCAGAAATCTGCACATAAAAGGACGATGCATTGGTTTAGCACAGCGCATCCCAGTGGCACTTACGATGAAGGGATGCATTTATCAGTGAGATGCAATCTTATCATCCCTGGACAATATAAGCAGCAGCTAGCAGACAAATAAGCCTTAATTACAAAATCATAATTACAAATCGACCATTTAAAAATCCAGTTGTCAGAAATTGAAAATGGTGCCACTTCAAGTCAAGTTGCCGTTTTATTCGTTTCTAAATTCTTGAATAATTCTAAATGAATTGGGCTCCCCCATGTGTACGTGTGTGTTCAATTTTAAAATAGTGATGCATTGATGTTACAGGCCTTAGAAACTGAACTTTGTGCCAGTTTCTTAACTTAAGGGCGCATGTGGTCCTAAAGAATGCAAGTGTAGAGCACTGCGATATATCGGTCAGGCCCTCGTACCAGCGCGAGCAGGTGTCGAGGATGAAAACGGTCGATGTGCCCAGCATCTCGCTGTCGTCAGCAAAACTTGAAATAAAAACTCAGGTGAAGTTGCGCGGCTCCTCCTGCTTATTTTAACAAGGTCATTTCTGGCAGGCTCGAGGACCGTGGATGTAACATAGAACTATGCTGGGTATGATTAGCACTCTGCACATGTGTGCGTCTCGTATACGACTGTTAGGGGTGTGTGTTGGATTTCTCGCCTACATTATTTATAGAGAGAATGTGAGACACTCCACACTGTCTGACCCTTATACAAGGCCCTTCTACACACACACATAGCCTGCATTTCTGAGCTGACTGGGACGAGCTGTGCATGCCTGCGTCTGTGTGTGTGTGTGTGTTGGTCCCCTGGCAGCTGTCCTCCTGAAAGGTCAGCACGCAGAGTGAACCACGTTAGCGCCGCCTAGTGCCGGTTTGTGTGTGTGTGTGTGCTCGCTCGCATGTGTGTGACCATCACGACACCGAATAATGTGCATCACCTCCTTCAGATGCGATCAGGCTGACACACAGACATGCTCTCCGAGGGCGGAGTGTGTGCGGCTGTAAGAGAAGTGCAGGGAGGCTGAGAGATGCGGTTTGGGACAGAGCCGGGCGTGCCTCCGATCCTCACACTCACACACGCTGACATTAAACACACACTCAGCAATTAATGCTGTATGGGGAGTCGTTCCCACTGAACTACACACACTTTTATGTTTCTGGTTCCAGAGAGAGAGGATAGTGTGTGTGTGTGTGTGTGATGGAGAAGGGAGGTGCTGCTGCATTGCAGTGCTCCACACAGGCCTGGTGTTACTGCTATTAATACAGAGAGAGGGAGAGGAGGAGAGAGAGGAGGAGAGAGAGGAGGAGAGAGAGGAGGAGAGAGGAGGAGAGAGGAGGAGGAGGAGGAGGAGGAGAGAGGAGAGAGGAGGAGGAGGAGGAGGAGGAGGAGGAGGAGGAGGAAGAAGAGGAAGAAGAGAGAGAGAGAGAGAGAGAGAGAGAGAGAGAGAGAAGTGTATGTAGACTGATTCGTATGGGCCGTATAAACTGCAGCAGTATTTATAGATTAGGGGTCAGAAGAGCAGCGAGGCGTCTCTGTGGGAATCCTCTCTCTCTCTCTCTCTCTCTCTCTCTCTCTTTTTTATCACTTTTTCTCTTAATATAACTCACTTTAAGGTGTTGTATTGGCATTACAACCAGCTGTACATTTGTATTGCCAAAACTCAAGTCACAGAGTGTGTGAATTATTAAAGAATCATAATAATAAGAGATTGATCATTTTAAAAGTTAAATTAAAAGTTAAAAATGAAATTAAGTTTTATAATTAACTACAATAACAATATTACTAAAATAATAATACTACTACTAATAATAATAAGAAGAAGAAGAAGAAATAGTCACTATTTATCTCTATCTCCTGCTTCCTCTCTCCCCTTATTTGTGTTTCTCTTCTATCCTCTCTTTCTGTCTTTCTCCTTCTTTTTGTCTCTCTCTCTCTCAGTCTATCCCTTTTTCGTCGCTTTTAATGTTTTCACACTTAAACTAATGTGACTTTATCGGCGCACCTTTACCGGTAATGTTCAGGTTTTGCTTCATTTAAACGGAATTGTCCCGGGATGCACGCATTCACACTTGCAGTGAAAGTCCCATTACACAGGATGTGACGTACAACTAATCAATTAGATGAGACAGATTTGGTGGGAATTCATGTTTCATACACTTGAGTTTGTTCATCACTCTGCCTACGCCGCACTCTCATCCTGTAGCTACTGTGGCATTCTTCTGAGGTCTCGTCCCGGACGATCTTAGTGTCAGTGTTCCCTGGCTTGTGTTCATACTTAACCCCGTTAACTTAATTACCGTTAAACTCTAGTTTTTCTTTCTGTCTCCCTCCTCTTTCTTCCTGACTGTAACAGAATTTAGTTGTGATGCTGTGTCTGATGGACTGAAGCTGTCTGACTGGAGCATATGTGTTTCTCTCACTGTCTCTCTCTCAAACACACACACACACACACACGCACACACACACAAAATTGCCAAAGCCCATAGTGCAGGTAAGTAAGAGAACAGACTCTTCAGAATATCTGCGCACGACGCAAGCACGAAAAAAATAATCTGTACTAATTATACAAACCTACACACAGAAAAACAAGTAAACAAGCAAACAGAAAAAAACTAAACACACTCAGGTGACCTAATGTCCAAAGTGAGTCTGAATAGCACAACTGGGTCATGTCTGCGCTTGAGGCTGTGACTGCAGCAGTGTGTCCTTCTACTGAAATGACCTGTAATTTCCTTCTTCAGTTTGCCTGTCTGTCCTTCTCATGCTGAGAGGAACAGAAGGAAGAGGAATGTCTCGCACGCCTTGATCCAGCACAGCCATCTGCGCCGTGCTCACACATACACACACAAAAACGCAGTTACAAAAACACGAAAGCAGCCTCCATAAAAATTGCTCACTGTTTTGATGATGCCTTGTCAATTTTGTGTGTGTGTGTGTGTGTGTGTGTGTTTGCTGGAGCTGTGTGTCCTGTAAACCCATATCACATGTGTATGTAAAGGACCGCACACACACTACACTGTGAGTTTGGACTGTAAATACGTCAACGATACACTCTGTACATAACAGAATAGCTCATTCATCACTCATTATCTGCGCCTGTGTGTCAAGGGCATGTGTTTATACATCACTCATTGTGTGTGTGTGTGTGTTTTTGCAGGTGCGACCAGGGACATCGGTTCAGCTCTGACAAGGATGTGTATGAGACACCGCAGCATAGAGGCCAAACTGAGACAATTTTCAATGTGAGCTCTACACACACACACACACACACACATGTTGACGATTTTATCAGGTCCACCTACCATATACTGTAGGTCACTTTGTAGGCACAATACACTTGTACCAGCGCCACACACACCACCATGTCAGTGTCACTGCTGTACTGAGAATCATATCTGCTCAGCGGTGCTCCTGTGATGGTCCCTTTCCACTGATGGATGGTGCAGAGCAACAGATGGGCTACAGTCAATAATTGTGCACCTACAAAGTGACCTACGTGGTAGTGTCACGAACTTCCTGTCATGAGAGCCCTCACTTCCGGGTTTTGTTTTCAGTTCATTCATTCATTCGTGTGTCGTTGTGCTTGTGTTTATGTTTTCACACGTGTCTCTGTTTGAGTTCTGTTCACGCCCCCTGTTTCGCCATCGGTCGTTACCTGACTGTTACACCTGTTTCGTGTTAGCCCATTGATTAGTTTGTCTATGTGAAACCCTTTTGTTTCTAAGGTTCTTTGCAAAGTCTTGTCGTGTTGTTAGTGCCGTCAGCTCTGTGCGTTTTCATGGTTCTAGTCTCTGTGTTTTTGTCACCGGTTCCCAGTTTTTCCCTTTTCGTTTGTTCGTTTTTTTGACTCCCTGGTTTTGACCATTGCCTGTGACCTTGTGCACGATTATGGCTTTGCCTACACTACGCCTGTCTGCCTGTTACTTGACTTCTGCTTCGGATTATGGTTGCGATGATTGGATTAACCCGTTGAATAAACCCGCTGAGTTTACGCACTTGCGTCCGGCCTCTTCATCTGTGCACAGCACGTTACAGGTAGGTGTAGCTGATAAAATGGTCTGGCAGTGCAGAGATCAATAAAGTGTTATCACACACGCACACACACACACACACACATAGACAACCCCTGTGCGCTCTGAAAGCACAGAGAATTAAAAGGAAGTTGTTAAGTGACAGTCGTGTGTGTGTAAGTATTGAGTGTGTTTGTGTCTTGAGAGTTTCTGTTGTGTCGAGGGTTTAATTGAGTTAGAGTCATGTACTGTGTGTGTGTGTGTGAGAGAGAGAGAGAGATAATGCATGTCTGTGCTGTTGCCTGCAGAGATTTGTTATTGAGTGAGAGTAATGTGTGTGTGTGTGTGTGTGCAGGGTTTTTGTGGACTCGCTTGTTAACCCTCTACAAGAGCAGATGGAAGAGTGGAAGAGAGTCACCAACACTATGGATAAGGACCATGCCAAAGGTACACACACACACAGTGGGCTTGTAGCTGCAGGCGGTTCTTTGCAGTCTGTTTGCACTGCACAGCCTCTCATTATTCAGTCATCACAAACCCATTTAATCGCTTTAATTCCATTTATTTATTTATTTTAGCTTTTTTCATCTTGTACTGACTTTGAAACAACTCTTCAAAGTATTACAAAGCTCCTCTCTCTTCCTCTCTTCTCTCTCTTCCTCTCGCTCTGACTCTCTCCTTCTGTCTGGTCAGAATACAAACGAGCACGACAAGAGATCAAGAAGAAATCTTCAGACACACTTAAACTGCAAAAGAAAGCAAAAAAAGGTTAGTCCCCCACTCCCCCAACTCCCTGTTCACTCATAAACACTCACGTACAGTACACACACTTAATAATAATAATAATAATTGATTTATTTATAAGCACACACACACACTTCAAACACACACACACACACACACCCACACTCACACCTCTCACACACACCTCACACACACACACATACACACCTCACACACACCTCTTACACACGCTTACACACACGCATACACACCTCACACACACACACACACACACGCGGTTACATACACACACACACACACATGCTTACACACACACACACCTCACACACACACACACACACACGTTTACACACACACACACCTCACACACACACGCTTACACACACACACACACACACCTCACACCAACACACACCTCACACCAACCTCACACCCACACACACCTCACACACACACACACACACACCTCACACACACACACACACACACCTCACAGCCACACACACACACATAACACCCACACACACCTCACACACACACACACACACACACACACCTTCCACACCTTATTCTAGATCTTAACAAGGCTCCTCCACTGTACTAGGGTAGGTGTTGTTCTCCTATAACACAGGCCCCAGTATTTGGTTTGGAACATAGCCCTGTTTGTTATTAGACTTTAATCTGTACTGGAAGGG
>JAOUQW010046287.1:0-16299 GCA_028565825.1 Olivaichthys viedmensis | reverse complement strand
TCCTCTTTCAGTCTAACCAGGGTGTTAAACCTGACAATACTTCCTTATACAGAACTCAGAATGTTCTAAATCAAGCCTCCTACATATATAGACAATGAGCTGATTAAATCATATTACAGCAATATATCATAATTGTATAATTAGACTCGTATAACCACTAATACATCTACAATACACAAAAAAGTAGAAGCTTAACCATCAGCCTAGCAAAAAAGCCTCAGCTGGAAACAAGGTGTGTCCTTTGTAGGCTTATGTAACTGCAACAGTGGGTTTATGTGCCTGCTATATCCAACAACCTCCCTTCAGCACATCCTCATTGCCAGCACACGCCCCATAAACAGCTTACCTTGCAAATATGCTCTGTTCTCCTCCTCAACACTCAGACATGTGTTAACAATTGCTGTGATCACGCCATGGTAGATCAGTGTCTGGGCATGTATCAGCCTTATCTGAACACTAGATGGCAGACTAGTATTATTCCAGTATTATTCCTGATTTCACCCAAACAGGGCCTCTGAGGACAATCTCACGCGCAAGCAATGTTTTCCCGCTCCATCATTAGTGTAAGCAAATTAGCACATGAGAAGGGCAAATGTGTGACGGTGCTAGGCTGATTTGAATGAGTTTTACATTGCCGGAGTTTATGTGCAGAAACCAATAGTGTGTAAACAGGACATTGTGGTGTGTTTGCATGCTCATTCCTGGTAAACGTAAACGTCTGTATCACAGAGATGTGTGAAAGCTCACCTCCTTTTCTGAAGAGGTAGATGGGTACCAAGTAGAGCATGGAATGCTGGATATAGTAGATCTCTTTCTCAAAGGGAAGCTGCAAAGACATTTTAGACATAGCTTAAATTTTGACAAGTATGAAAAGGCATCTGAATTTTTACAAAAGCAGCCTGAATAATTTTTTTTTCTTAATGAGATGTAAACAATTTGCACCCAATTTCCAAAGACCATTTAAGTCCATTTACCCTCAACTGCTCAACTTCAATTGAATTTTGCCTCACTTGAGTGTCGCTTTGGATCAAAGTGTCTGCCAAATGAATAAATGTAAATGTGATGCACACTAAAACTCATTGATCTTATGAGGCTGGGATCCATTATAATCTTATGATGCTTTTGGGAACCATTTTCCTGTTACTGCTTTGTTGGAGTCCTAAAACTGGGATGCATGGTATATCTACAGTATATGCCAATAACAAGCTAGTTTTATTTGAACACAGGTTAAAAGCACACATAAGAAAATGCATGTAAAGGTAACAACAGAAGGCCAGAGAAATCTTATGATATAAAAAAAAAAAAAATGACTGAATAAAAATAAAAATGAATAATGCTGCTGTTCTCATAACGATCAAATCGCAAAAGAAAAAGCATTGTGTGTCTTCTAACCCTGCCTGGACTGTTCTGTTAAGCTAACAAACTAGTAGTGAACCAGCCCATGCCTTGTTCCTCTGCATATTGTAACACTTTAGCCATACACTTACTAAACCCCCCCTGCTGACTTTGTTGTACGGTGATGAGTGGCTGCCTGGCTACAATGGGTCATGAGGACAAGGGCTGAAAGGCAGAGTGTGTAGACGAGCTCCAGTACAAGCAGGCTTTGTCTCTTAGGAATGGCGAATTGAGGCCATAGTCACACTGCTGTTGTGATAACTCATGACCTTATAGCGCCTTTCCACCGGACGGTGTGGCACGGCTTGGGAAATAGAATGTTGTCACTATTTCCACCGCCAATCAAGCCATACCCAAGTACCCATGCTGAATCTAGTTACCCTTCCTGCCCAGGTACCATGCGAGCCAAGCCAGGACATACGGCTGGAACTAAAAAAATAGTGCAGACAATTGACTGGTTAGACGAAATAGTCAATGAAATGTCCTGGTTAAAGTCTCTGGCTAGAGCCACTTCTCTACTGGCCCAAAAATCTTCAGTAGTAGTGTAGGGACTGTCCGCCAAAGTTTCTCTTCAAATGTCCCTTTTCTGGTGGATTTAGGAGGCAACAGTTTAATTTTTCAGATTTGTTTTTATTCATTTATTTTCTTTCTTTGCACCCTAGATAGGTTATAACATAATGGAGCTGTACACCCTACCTAGTGCCCTAAGGCCTACACTTCTGATACATTAAGAAAGTGGATTTTTGACCAGGTGTCAAAACTCGCATGGAACAATATCATTCTGTAAGGTTAAATATGTTTTGGTTTTATACGGGTCTGGCTGTTTTTGATTAATATCAATTAATAAGATCTTATTAAACTCATTTTTAAAAAAAAGACTTTGTAACCTCTTTGGACATCTCTTTTATAATGTGCAAGTGTTCAGAAAGTTTAAAAAGTAGACACCAGTTCATTTTATTTGCACTGCAGCATTTCTTTCTTTTTTTTATTTAAATAAAACATTTCACTTTTAAAAACATTAAGAAATTCCTATTTAAAAACAACCCAACCCCCCCCCATTCAAGCAATCATTTTTAAATGTATGATTTATTAAAAAATAAGTACTAACAGTTTAACGATAAGCAGTTTAATTCCAGAGCCATCATACGTTATCCTTCAAAGCTATTTTTAGTTCATTTATGCTTATGGACCTATCAATATAGCATTGGGTATCTAATGTTAAACTGCCTGGATCTAATCCCTGCTTTAATGACTAGCATAAAGCCAGAGGTCAGCACTAATAGCAGATATGAATGAACAATGAAGACATTCCTTTAATTTATTATTTTTTTCCTGCTCAAAATGTTGCAAAATGCAGTTCATCCTGAAAACCAAAGGAAAAATTAACTACAACTACATAGTCCATAAGCTGTGCTATGAAATTTGTGTTCAACAGTGTATGAGCAGTTGAAACTAAAATTTTAAACTGTAGCCCAAAAATCGAGCCATAAACAGTTTCCATCTCCAATTAGTTACTATGGACCATCAATAAGAGTAAAGCAGTGTGGGGTAAATTACTCTCTACCAACCCCCCCCCCCCCATCTCCAGTAACGACTACCGTTCACACCTCTGTGTGTTTGGGTGTGTGTGACAGATGGTATCAAAAGATCTCATCTTATTTTGTATTTAACGGCGCTTCATGGTCATGTTTGGTCTTTGCACTGGTAAATTAGTAGTAGTCTGTATATGGTCGTCTACTGCCACATAAAGCAGAGCCTCTACAACCGATTTAACTTAAGTAACAATAAGCCACTTGCTGTCTTTTACAACTAAACATATCTCGTTATACGCAAGTAACAATACATCATTTACCATTATAGAGGAGTAACAATTATTTGTGTTGGTACCAGAGGCGGAGCTGCCTTTGTAACGGATGGGTGCAAGCTAAAATTATTATGGATGTACTGATCCGATACCGAGCATAGGTATGGATGCTGAAACGCTGGCTCAATATCCGATAGGATTCGTCATATTTTCTGATCCAATCCACTGACGTATTTATGCTGTAAACGCGTGTTATGTTGAATTGTATAATTGGGGATGTTGGGCAATGGGTACAACAGGACACTAGGGGGTAGGCGATAGGGAAATGTTATATCACAATATTTTCCACTACACCGATAACGATATATCACAGTATATAAAAAAAGTTACAATAATAATTTAAAAAAACAAAAAAGATGCTTGTGCATCCTGGTTGGGCTTGAAAAAAATCTTTCAAAAAAGCAGTTATTTTGAATTGAGATATTTTCCCTCTTACTGTGAATAAAAGATGAGGAACGCTATTCTGCACAATTAACGCTGACAAATGGACTACACGGGTGGACAAATAACTAGTCCGGGTGCCCGGGACAAGTAGTCTGGGCTATAATTTTTTTTTGTCAGCTAACTGTATTGCCAGCACAACAAAAAAGAAGTGAAAACAAAGACGCTGGCCAAACTCGAATAACATCTTTTACGTGCAATATGAAAAACGGAGAGAAAACCACAGCTCATATGTGAAATGTTAGCCAACAACTTATTGCCTTTTTGTTGAAGGCACAAACACGATATTCTAAATCGGCAACAGTATCAGGAGAGAATAAGGACTATGACACAGAGTGTTTCCTTCCCCAGTAATTCGAGTACTCACTCATTTTCTTTAGTCTGTATTAATGCCCTTAACTAGCTAACTTGCTCACCATACTTTTGAGTTCAATTACGTTAGCGACCACTTTTTAGTCTAGTTAATTAGGTTTCCGGGCAACCAAAACAGGAGACTGGGCAGCACATTGGAGCTTTCACTTGCCCGGTGGGCTAGCTAATGAATTCCTAATTTGTCCAAAATGAGCATACTTTTGAACACTCATGGGGTGTTCTTACAGTGCAGTACATTTTTAACAAAGACATACAAATTAACATCCATTATTTCTTAGCAATACTCCACTTTCTTGTGTACATGTTTCAGTTGTGTTACACTTAAAACTTTTTTTTTATTATTTTTTATTATTTAAGCTATTCATTTTACTTTTGTCCTATAAAGCGGGGCTGTTTGTGGTTTACTATTTTTGGGCTTGGGATTTTGTCATATCGTGGATACTGTGATATCATTGGACAATGTCACACCGGCATTTACTTTTATACTGGTATACCCCACACCCCTACTGCACACTTATTGATCATCTACTCAGTGGTGTTGATGGACATCATCTTCTAGTACAAAGGAAAGTCTGGCATTCAGATGGCAGCTTAATCCCACAATGCAACGTGAGGTGACGTCAATTCCCAAGCCCTACTTTCTGTAATCAAATTTCATGATATTATAATGAAACATTCCCTATGTACCCTAAAACAGCTGAAGTGAAAACAAAACTTGGTAACTTTAAAAACAAATGAACCCTGAACCCATTATTCCTTAGTTTCAGTGCTCAGATCAGTGGAATAGAGGCATGAGGAGGTCTGGTTGGTGTCTGATTGCATCATAATGGATCACATTTCTGATAATGGGCACTAAAATGAATCTTTTAGAGGAAGTGTCTAAAAAGCAACTACATTTTTAACCTCTTGAACTCCAAGGAGCCATCGGTAGGTCCAGACGTACATTTCCCACTCTCACAACTACATACTCTTCCTATTAGTTTCACTGTAGTTACTGAATAATTTATAAAAGTTACTAAATAATATGCTTTAAGATGAATAACTGAATAATGTGTTGAGAGTTTAAGGGGTTAACATGATTTTACACTGTGGGATTTTTGTATCGTAAGGTTCTCTCTGGGTGAAGACAGAATGCCAGATAGAACTGTATAATGATATGTTCATTGATTTCAACTGATGAAAATATGGATGGAATGACACTGCAGCTCCACTTCTTTCCTCACTCACTCTTTAAGCTATCCCTGATGACTCCTTTCCTAGCTACTAGTCAGAAATGTTTTGTAAAAGGCCTTAAACTCTACAATGCAGGTTTTTAAAAGGTGTTTGATTTACCTTCAATATTTAAAACATTTACCTTCAATATTTAAAAAAAATTAAGATAAAAATGTGGCTCTCGTCTCCTTATATATATATCCAGTTGCAACATATCCAACACATTTACATTTTCCCATGAGAAAATGTTCTTACTTTTCTCCTCCTTTCCTTCTCCTTTTGTTTGCACCTGAGAACTATATTCCCCTTCTATTATTTCCATCTCTGAATAGGCTGTTCAATTTGAGCAGCAATTGGTCAGGTAAAAAACAAAACTGGTGACTCACACCAGTTCTTCAACTCCTGTGGCTCAGGTAACAGCTCTACCTGGATGCTGATACAAACAGCTAGTGGAAGAAGCTCAGACAGGAAAAAAAATCAGGTGCCAGAATCATTCATTCTCTGTTAGTGCGCCATGGACAGTTTCTCAAAGGGACCCCTTGGGTTCAAAAGTTACATTCAATACATTTCCATAGCTCAGGCCAGGATCTTAGTAGAAATGTGCAAGACAACAGGCTATAAGAACTCTACTGTTCATGGAGTGCAGGGAGTGTTTAGTTTAGGCTTAAGGATAAAGCTTCACAGCTACATGGTAAACATGACAACACCAAAGCTGTAAACAGGTTTTAAAACATGATATTGTACAGTAACATGGCAAAATACAAAAGGAACCACACATTGATGCAGTTCAGGCCAAGTGCGAAGATTTCTTTCCTTCATAGTATTTTGAGTGGTTGTTCGTAAACATGCATTTAATAACACACTCATTCCAGCAGACTACAAACCTAAGCATTACAAATTGTAGCTAGTGGCTACTGTCGTAGTTTAATGCGTTTGTGTAGATGCATGCACATGTGTTATTGATCAACCGCTTTCCTCTCTCTTTTGAGATTAGAAACAGACATTAAAAAAATAAAATAAAATAAATACTGTACTTACTAATCTTGTGTTGACGACTGGGAAAAGAAGGGCTAACAGGGCGCCATTCAGCATGTGAACCTGAAGCCTGGAACAAAGAAAAACAGTTATTCAGAGTTAATATTTTACACTTTTATGTTCTCAAGCTGACATCCAAGGGTGTATGGTGACTAGAATATTTTTTTTCCTTTGAAGTGTTCTACTGTAAGCCTGTTTTAAATTAGTGATGCACCAAATGATCAGCCACTGAATATATTTAACCGAAAACCCCCCCAAAAAAACCCACATTCGAATTCGGTTGATTCCGAATGATAATTAAGCTGAATATTTAGAATTTGTGTTTTTGGTGTTTTTCTTCTTGTTTTCCAGCTGTGGTTATTAATAATGTGTTCAAACAAGAGACAGCACAGGGCCAGATAAATCCTCCACCACATTAGAGCACAACACCTAATCAATAACTCAAGCAAGGTCCAAAAGAACAACCTTGTTTGGCGATGTAAAACACACCTACATGTAAAATTCGAGCTGTGTTTCTGTTTACTCCTGTGTTGTCAATTGCTCTATATAATGAGCATGGAGCTGCTGTCAGAGTGAAAAGAACGCTGTTAATAAAACGAATGCCGTTTTGAATATAAAAAAAACAATACCAGAGAAACAATAAAAAGTGACTAAGTGCGGAGTATAGCCTATACAGTGCCCCCAAATTATTGGCACCTTTTATAAAAATGAGCAAAAATAATTATATTAAATAGAAATTACACACAATAATTAAAATTTTACACTGAAACAATAGGAAAAACTATTTACCTTTGCTCTAACAAAAATGATTCTGATAGGAATTTTCTTTTTTATATAATAGTATTTTCTCTCAAAAAACTTGGAAATTGCACTTAGTCCCCAGGAACTCTGTTGTTGTTTTTGGTCATTTCCTATTTTCCTGGGGTATAAATATGAATGTGTTTTTCACATTTTGTTGAATTTGGCAAGAGAATCAGAATAGCCAGGACTTTCCAAAAGCTAATTTAGAAATAATTATATAGAGTGCGTTTGTTTAGTTTCAGTGCTTAAAATTAATTTTTACAATCTGTTTATTGATGCTTACAATATAGATTCTTATGTTTAAGAAATTTTCCATAAGCATTTTGTTATGAAAATAATCTGCACCAGTGAATTTAACATTTAATTTAGACATGGCTAAGCTTATTCATATGCACTTGTATTTAGAAATCATATAGAAATGTTTTTTTCTTCCCCATGAGTAATGTGGGGCAGGACTGACTTGTCTGTGGAATCACAAAAGGCTTTGTTCATGTGCTCTAGATTCAGCTTTGTAAATGCCCACAGAGAGGCATGACTGGCTCAGGCAGTGCTCTGGTCCTGGTCTAGTCCCACCTCTCTGAAACATCAAAAAGGGACGATTTCCTCCTTATCCTTGGGGAACTGGGCCATTACGAGACTTATGGCCCCCTTGCTGGCCCGGACTGAACTGGAGCTGCCAGCTAATGGGCTGTTTTACATGCCAAGCAACAAGCCAGTTGGTTATCTGGCAGAATTTCAAATGTTATACAGTGGACAAACATAAAAGTGAACTTTTTAGAGCAATTTACAGGTTCATACAGATACTTCAAAAGTTAAATTCCTGGACTTTCAAAGCCATTTTCTCCTCAATGACTACACAAGGTGATGAAGTAATTACCAAAAACAAACAATTCATAGATTATTAATTTCAAATTCATGATGATGTCATAATATTATACAACATCACATTTTCAATACAATTCAATTTTATTTGTATAGCGCTTTTAACAATATACATTGTCACAAAGCAGCTTTACAAAAATCTAAATGTAGATCTAGATCCCCGATGATCAAGCCAGAGGCGACAGTGGCAATGAAAAACTCTTAGATGACATGAGGAAGAAACCCTGAAAGGAACCAGACTCAAAAGGAAACCCATCCTCTTCTGGGTGACACCCGATAGTGGGACTATAGGTCGCTATAGTAGACGGTCATACAAGAGAAAAGGCAACAGCATTAAATGTGATAAAAAGATACGGAATGTTTGGTATGATCGCATTGTGAAAAATACTGGGATGATCATGGGGTAGTCTTTCTGATTACAGCAGCAGTTGTACGGTATCCAGGTGGGATTATCCACTGAAGAAGGAAGGGGAGTCTTAGGGCATTGTTTTTGGGACGTGCAAGTCTTTGTTTGTTTGTATACATGTATGTATTTGCCATTCTTTAATTCCAGGCTTTCCAATATATACATAAAAAAAAGAAGTGAAATTCTAGTACTTCAACCACCTTGTGCAAACCCTGTGTAAAAGAACATTCCTTTGTTGCCAGTATTTTTCAATAATGTTAAGTTACATAACTGTTCTCTGTGAAGTGTCCAGAAACAAGGACATTGTTATTATTGAGAAGCATACAGAATCGAAGCATGATCTGATCTGAACAATTCTGGCTTCTATTTGTCCATCTTTTCCCTGAGAGGGGCATCCCTTCAAAGTCCTGACCCTGAATAAGCTTTTTCCTATTGGGTTATTTTTTTAAATCCCATAAAACCAGACAACATAGCTGATCCCACACCTGCCCTTGGCTGTGAGGTGTCCAAGACTAACGCCACAGTGGGATTTGACGCAGTCCCGGAGAAGGAAATTCTTCTCGGAATGTCCCCTGCTCACTTCAGCTCAGCATCCCAAGAGGAATCTATCACTTCCGTGCTCATCACTTGAGGGAGGATAAATGTGGCACAGGACAATTAACATGGAGCTGCCAATCCCAGCTTCTTCATTGGGACTCTCTCCATACATGTCACATAGCTATGACAATGTTTACTACAATACAGAGGCTATGCACAACTGTACCTTTATAATGCGTGATATTTCACATGGATGTCAAAGGCGTCATTCAGTATTTAATGGGTGACTTTTCCCAGCAGGCCTTGATCTAATTAGACTTGCAGGGAAGATAATGAAACTAAATTGTATTAAGCAATCTGCAAAGAGTCTTTGTTTTTGCCCCGTAGTAATCGTAGTTCTCCCTCACTCTCAGCAATCATCCTAAACAACCAGCACCCTTATACTTTTACACACGTCACATGATACTCCGCAGAAAATACTGTTGTTGTACTCTTTTAACTCAACCAAGTGAAAGTGTGTGCGTGCCAGTTCAATCCATCACACTTCCAAATCTTCATCCCTATGAAACCTGGCACATCTCTTCACCAGGCTCTTGGTAAGTCAACTGTGTCGCTTTATTGCTTGCAAACTGAACCTGACAGACTGAAAAGTGCATTAGCACTCATATCCCATCTTGATTATGAGACACTCTTTCTCTGACCTACATATTACTATGCTTTTGTATCAGGAGATGTAAGCCATAATCTATTTAATATTTGTGCAAAACTACTGTCTCGGCCCCAGTCTCACTGAAGCGCTGACACTTTTCAGACTAGGCCATTTTCTTGCCTCTGAAAGCACACAATTGGTCAGGTCATTCAAGTGCATATCTCCCCATACTCCTTGTAAGCTCTTAACCTCATTGACTGATTGCAACAATTGGCTTGCTGGCATTTATTCCAAATACTTGCTAAGAAAGTCCTTGCTAAACTGTACTTGTAGGTCAGTGGGAGACTCTCATTCTAAGAACATTAGAAGAGACATCTGCTGAGAACATTTCCTTAATCATAAGCTAATATATCAGGACTTTCATTGTTGGTTTCCACTGCACCCAGGCACTCTTGTGTTGAAAGAAGAAAGTACAGAACTGTGCAAAAGTCTTAAGACATGTGAAGAAATAAATAAATAAATTTGCAAAGCAAAGATGCTTTTAATTAAAATTTAATTAAATCAATATTTGCTGTGCAAAACGCAAAAAAGTGATCTACTACTAATACGTTACTTTCTTTAATGACAAAATTATCATTTATTTTTCTGGAAAATGACTGGAAATCTAAAACTCTACTGACATGCAAAAGACAAACATCTAAGGCAAAATTAATAACAAATCTAGGGTACCCAAGACTTTTACACTGTACCTATACAAGAAATCCTCCGATTCTTACAGTGTCTGATATAAATGGTAGCATAACCTGGACTTTATTCAAATGTTAATTCAATCATGTATTTGCAATTGCATTTCCCATGTGAGTGAACATCAACGTAATAATTCAAAATCAATGTGTCAAATGTTAAGTTAACTTTCTGATGTTAATTTCTTCGGTTATAATTTCTGCCAAACACAAACAGGAGGGTTCGAAGAAGCGCAACAGCTACATTTATAACTGGAAGAAGTTGAAAAATGTTACTTCCTAACAATACACTAGCGGCCAGTTTGTAATTTGCATTATTTTATTTCCATGATCAAAGATGTCTTTCTTACATAACTTGCAATATGTTTTCCGTGTGTTCGGGTCTTGCTGTAAGCCCAGGCTCTGATTTTCTAGACGATTTAAGCAGAACTGGCAGCCAGGCACAATGGTGTAATGTTAGCAAGCCTGTAATCATTTGATACTTGTCGAAGAAACCGTCCCCCTGTAAATATGCTTTATGTGCCAAGATCAGATTTAAGAGGCTAAAATTACAATTCTTTACTTATTTGGCACCACAAGTTCAAGGGGCACACAATTTTGCAACCAACGTTTTCCTTGTGTGTATTATGAAACTATAAAATGCTTTCTATCGCATGTTATTTAGTCCACTTATAAAAGGAAAAATCCAGAATTCTCGAGACATTTATTCAAAATTAAAAACATATCACATCTTGAAAACATAACTCCAGAAATCAAGTATTTTTAAGACTTTCAAGCATCTGTGTGATCCCAGTTTTGAAATTTTAAGTTGGGAGCCATTGTCCTACACAAATGCAAATACACATTTTGCGTTTGAATGCAAATTATTTTTCAAATTATGCACTGGAAATACATGATTGAATTAGCATTTCTTAATTAGCATTTGAAATAAGTCTAGATTATGCTGTGCATAATATGATTGATGGGTCACACTGTTCGAGTCACTGGTTTTGTACTGCATGTGGGGCATTGCCTGATTAAATTAATTCTACAAGTTTCCGCACCTTGAGTGTAGATGTCACCTTTACACAATTCTTTACTATTCCAAATTTATTTCTTTTAATCATGGAAAACGCAGAGGTTAGAAGTTGTTTGGCAAGGGAGTCAGTACTCACCTAAAGATGACCATGGCTGTTTTACAGGGTGGACATGCCAGCAGGAAGATCTGTGAAGATGGACAAAGACAAGACAAACAGTGATTAGTGGACAGGCCTGGATTTACTAAGGAACTCTACTATATTTACCCTTGGTTTAGAGTAATATATACACAGAACCAAAAAAACATATAAATACATATCAGAGCAATTAAAGGCTTGATAAAATCCAATACAGATTGTCAACAAAGGTCAGAATCTCAGTATGAAGTGAATCACTGGTTTACTTTGCTGTGTTTAACAAAATGATTCAGGGCCAAATATTCCTAGTAGACTGGGTATGGAACTGGCATGCTGTGTCACTCCCAACAGCATATGCCAGCCATCTGTGAGTATCAGTGGGAAATGAGTCAGTCCAGGCCATTTTCTTGGCACTGAAATCAGGTCATTCAAGCGCATGTCTACCTGTATTCATGTGTATGGTGAAAGGACAATGTAAGAAGGCAAGAGTCAAAAAAGGGTGTGCTTTTGTTCATAGCATCTGATGATATGGTCTGATGCAATGAGCTATTGAGCTGATTGTTCATTGTACGGTGCAAACACTACTAGCAAGCGTTGTGAGCGTTTGAGTAACTACCAATCAACAACAAATCGTCGCTGACCTTCAAGCGGCACTGTTTAAACTGTTGGCAAATAGTACAACAGTCGCTACTTATCAGTAAAAGGTAGAACTACACACAGTTGAAATATTAGTCGAATATGAAGAACAGGTTGAAAAAATGTCTAAAAAAGAAAGAAAGAAAGAGAGCCAAGTTTTGCTGAAAACTGAAATACAATTAGTTTTCACCACAAAAAAACAACTGGTCTAGTTTAAAATCGGGCGGGGGCTCAAGCTTGCAACAAGCAAAACCGGTTGGCCCGTCTCATTCATTTAAATATGAACTACACATCTTCTTATAGGCTATGTTAAAAAAAGGGACATGGGTATTTACCCAGCAACCGACGGTGTTCTACATCACACAACTACATCAATTAATTATCAGATTTTCAAGTCACAATTTTTCAATATTAGAAAAAAAGGTATCTGAAAATCATTTAAAATTACATTTCATTTGCAGTCACGGAATACAACATGAACACAAAATGTCAATGCTCTTCACTCAGATAAGCAATCAAATATTCAACTCCTTCCTCTTGAGAAACGGTGAAATGATATGGGTGTTATTCAAGCCTCAGTAAATGTCAGAGGCAAGTGAGGCTGTTCTGATTTGGAGCAGGAGCTAGTGCAGGATTAATCAGGCCATAGACTGACAGACTGTGACTGAGTGCTCAGCATTCACCTCCTTAGCTCAGCAGTAAGATGGATGGAAAGTAGGGAGAGGAGAAAAAGAAGAGAGAGAAGTATCTCTCTCTCCCTCAGCCTGTCAGCAAATATCATTATCCCAGGTGAGGCAGACGAGAACAGGATCTGGCCTGTTGCGTAACAGGGTGAAACCGGAGTCGCTCTCTCAGTCATTCTCAGGCTCTGAAAGTTAGAGGATGATAATCTATGCTGAGAAGAAACTAGAGCCAATGGCAGCCACTGGCAGTAATGTTGGCAGGGACATGAATCAGTTTGCCACAATTTATGATAATAATATTAATGTATACCCCAAAAGAAGAAGCCTGAGGTCATTGTAAAACCCCTACCCAGAAAATAAAAAGGACAAATCACTAACCAAATTATTCCCTGCTAGTGCTAACAGTTAGTTCTGCCAATTCCTGCCAGCAAGTCCTGCTAATTGAGCCTCTTAATTGCAACTACTATCAAACGGTGCATGCGAAAGACTATAGCCAAATGCTGCAAGTTGTGAATGGTGTCCGGAAAGATTTTACTGATATTAGAGCTCAGCTGTGTCAACTGAAAGAGCGGATGAAGCTTCAGACAGCTAATATTCGGAAAATCCAGTCACAAGTGGATTTTTACATTCAAATGGCACGTTGCGAGGAGCGAAAGACTCTGCAGGGCTGGATAGAAGTTTCTTAACTGCAACATTGCCTAATCACCCTGGAATACCATCACCAACTGTCCAATCTACAGCTTACTGGGCTTACTAAAATAGCAGAAGGCAACCACTGCATTGCCTTTTTGTAAGTGAACCACCTGCAATGGTTTCCTGCACCACTCCAGCCATAGAGTTGAGAGGGCACACTGAATTGGTAAATTGAGAGGAAATGCAATGCTGAATTTTTAGATGCACTACTTTAAAAGACAAGCAAGTCATCTTGCAAGCAGCACAAGAGAGGGATTTTTCAATGTGCATAGCCCTGACCAGCTCTGACTCTTCCAGGATTTCTTTAGAGAAACAGCCCAACCAATCCAATGGTGGATGAAAGACCTGTTCATCTTCACCTACACGTTTTTTTTATTTTTTATAGAAATACACTGAAGGTTGTGCGGCAGGGCAGCATTTTATGACTGCATCATCTCTTGCAAGTGGCCTTGTCCCAGTAAAGTTTTCCAGCACTAAGCTACAAAGTAGAAGCTGGATATGTGATATGCGTTGGCTGCTGTGGCAAACCTTTTTCTTGATTTCCCCTGCGTGGAGTGTGGTGGGATATTTCTAATATTTTGAGGTGTTAATTCAGATTTTATGCTTCGTGTGACTCTTGGCTTTGTCGCTACAGATGTACAAGGACTATTATATCTTACAGTTCATGTCAGTGAGCAAACACTCAATGCTAATTGAGTTTTGTGTAAAGGGTACAGATTTTTCTATTATGTTCCTTTGAAGTGGCTTGCTAACTTGGAGAGAGTTGGACTGCATGTTCAAGTGTTTCACCCTTCTTAATGTGTGATCTCAGAATTGTGTATTAGAAACTACGCTACCTTAACATTCAATAATAGAGCAAAATGTTTTGACTGCCTTCACAGTCAACAGTGGCTTTAAGTTGAGCTGACTATTGCAAAGAGTAAATATGAACCGTCTAAACTGAAAGCTGAGTTCCAAATATATAAGACCAGAAGCCTATTATTAATTTGCAGACCACCCTAGTAAACACCTTGTACCTGGGCTAGAGGAAGATAAAATGCTATGTTCTTAATGTTATATCCGATGATCGAGGACAATGTTTTTTCAAACGCTACAGCTATAAACAAAGCCTTTTGGAATGTCTATACTAATCTATATACCTTTCAAGTTTCTGGATTTCACGAAGTTTTTGCAAAATGTAGATGTGCCTGAACTTAGTATTAAGCAAAGAGATTAGAAGCCCCCTTGACCCTCAGTTACATACTCCACATAAGTCACTGAAAGAAAGAAAAAACCTGGTCTTGATGGCCAAAAAGACTAACCAAAATGTTTCCTTAATCTTTTATTCTTAAAAAGGATAGACCCAACACACCACTGCAATTTTACAGCAAGGTAGTCTTATAAACTCTGACCTGAAAATCTGCATAAAGACGCCAAGACGATCAATTAAAATCACTTATTAGCTCACTTATGGGCTATGATCAAGCTGGTTTTCTAAAGTGTAAGTTTGCAGATAGCACTAGAAGACTTGCACATAATACATATCATGCACATAATTGATACAGCAAAAGATATCGAGTCGAGTGCTATACTACATCTCTAGACACAGAACAGGCATTCAATCGTCCTGTATTGGACTATATATGGTTAGTCTCTCAGAGATTTGGTTTTGGTCAATTATTTATTAACAATGTTCATTTTTTAATAATACTCTTTACAGATCAGCACCAATTCCTCTCAACATGGCACCTGGTAAGGTTGCTTTTGTTCCCTCTATTGTTCATATTAGCCTTAGAGCTCCTGGCTCGAGCCCAGAATATAAAACTGCTATCTATAAACAGAAGACATCAAACATCTCACTCTATTGTACTGTTTGTGGGTGATAATCTCCTTTTTCTTTTTGATACAGTTAATTAAACCCCCAATGCTCTTACATTATTTCCCCAACCATGGCCAATTCTCTGGGTAGAAGGTTAATTGAAAGAAATTAATTTTAGCGCTCCTCTAAGGCAATGCCACCCCAGACTTATTTATTCAACCTTTCTTAGTTAAAAGGATTTTACATACCATGGAATTTCCAGGGGGACTGTTCTTGCTCCCTTCCTCTTCATCTTTTACTCTGACTACACCTCTGACTTCAGGTATGACGCCGAGATTTGAAATCTTCAAAAGTTCTCGGACAACACTGCAATTGTGGGGTGTATTAGTGAGGGGAAGGAGGGGAAATACAGGAGCCTCATTGACAGCTTTGTGGAGTGGTGTCAGTACAAACCATCTTCAACTCAACACCAGGAAAATGAAAGAGATGGTGGTGGACTTCCATAAGATGTCTCCTCCAGTCCCAGTCAGTATCCAGGGTGAGAATAGAGGTAGTGCAGACCTACAAATACCTGGGTGTTCACCTGAGTAACAAGTTGGGATGGGAAGTTAACATGGACAGCCTGTACAAGAAGGGCCAGAGCCAAATCTATTTTCTGAGGAAGCTGAGGTCCTTTGGTGTACGTAGGAAGCTGCTACAGAGCACATGGAGAAGCAGGCTAATCCTGCCTTGCT
This sequence comes from Olivaichthys viedmensis, assembly GCA_028565825.1. Lineage (NCBI taxonomy): Eukaryota > Metazoa > Chordata > Actinopteri > Siluriformes > Diplomystidae > Olivaichthys > Olivaichthys viedmensis. Next base: position 264 of record JAOUQW010046287.1, on the reverse strand, counting down.
GCAGAAAGGAGCACTTTCGCAGATACTTTCTCTCTGCAGCCATCAGACTGTACAACATCATCATTAGCTCATTCGTCTGACATTAATACTTGGACTTGAACTTTTATACTTTCACAATCTGAACTGTCACGGCATTGTTCTACAATAATTTGCACCGTTTGCCGGACTTTCTGAACTATTCATATACATCAGCATAGCTGCACCATCACTTTTGCACTAATAACTACTGTAAAAAGGTACATAAGTATATTTGCACAGTTCTCC
>JAOUQW010046263.1:0-16302 GCA_028565825.1 Olivaichthys viedmensis | reverse complement strand
TATGAGCTACCTCCGGGATCAATGTGTGGCCGCCCGCAAGGGCATGCTGGGACCCCCCTCCGTACCCCCCCGCGGGGTCGACCCTGAGGCCTGGGGGCTGGGCGCACTGGGTGCTGCGCATGGAAGGCCCTCACCAATAGCGGGTCCAGAATGTCGCGGGCCGGAACCCAACTTCGGTCCTCGGGCCCGTACCCCTCCCAATCCACTAAGTATTCCAACTGACCCCTCTCCGGCGTGAATCCAAGAGGTCCCTGATGGCGTAAACTTCCCCTTTCTCCACGTCCAGAGCCGGGGGCGGTGTACCAGGCACCACGTCCTCGGTCAGTGGGCCCGTGACCAGGGGCTTGAGAAGGGACACATGAAAAGTAAGCAAAGTACGGTATTGCGGGGGTAGTTCCAGGCGGTAGGCCACCTCATTAACCCTCCTGAGTATTTTGAATGTGAACGCACCCAGTTTCCCTTTGAGCAGAGAGGTGATGGGTGCAGCCACTGCACTGAAGCTTCTGATAAACCTCCTGTAGAAGTTGGCGAAGCCCATGAACCTTTGGATGTCCTTGATAGAGTTAGGGCGGGGCCATGTGATGACTGTGCTCACCTTGTCGACGTCCATCTTTACCTCTTTTTCGCTGATGACGTAGCACAGGAAAGTAACCACGGGGACGTGGAATTCACATTTTTCCGCCTTGACATATAATTTGTTGTCCAAGAGGGTGCGGAGTACTGCTTTGACATGGAGGATGTGCTCCCTAAGGGTTTGTGAATATATTAGGATATTGTCAATGTAGGCGACGACGAATTTTCCTAGGTATTCTCGGAGTACGTCATTGACTAGCGACTGGAAGACTGAGGGCACGTTCACAAGTCCATAAGCCATCACCAAATACTCATAGTGCCCAGCAGTGGTGCTAAAGGCCATCTTCCACTCATCCCCTTCTCTGATGCGAACCAGGTTGTATGCGCTTGCGGAGGTCCAGTTTTGTGAAGATCCGTGCCTGGCGGAGCTGTTCGAGGGCTGAAGGAACTAGGGGCAGAGGATATTGGTATTTGATGGTGACATGGTTCAGCCCTCGGTAGTCCAAGCATGGGCAGCCCCCCTCCTTTTTTCTTCACGAAGAAGAAGCTGGCCGATGCCGGTGAGGTGGACGGGCGTATGTAGCCCTGTGCGAGCGCCTCCATTACGTAGTGCTCCATGTCTCGGGTCTCTGCCACAGACAGAGGGTAGATACGGGAACGGGGAGGCGTAGTGCCAGAGAGTAGCTCGATGGCACAATCGTAAGGGCGGTGAGGTGGTAGCGTGCAGGCGCGCTTCTTGCTGAAGACTTCCGTGTGATCCGAGTACTGTGAGGGGATTACAGGGGTGGCTTCGGCTTCGGGGCTTTCCACGAAAGTAGAGGAGGTGATAACGGGGGCCGGGTGAGGCAGTGCCGAGTGCAGTGTGGGGACCATGCAACGAGCTCCCTGTCCTTCCATGAGATGTGGGGGTCATGCTTTTTCATCCATGGGAGCCCCAGTACTACGGGGTGTTTAGGAGAGGAGGTGAGGAAAAAGGAGATGGTCTCCCGGTGCAGCGCGCTTGTGTCCATTGTGAGGGGCTCGGTTTTGTGAGTGATTTCGCCCTTCCCTACGGGTCTCCCGTCGAGCGCTAGCAATCGCAGAGGAGGGGTGATGGGCTGGCACGGCAGCCCTACCTTCGCGGCCCACTCCTGGTTCATGACGTTTCCGGCTGCTCCGGTGTCAAGTAGCGCTGAAAGGACATAGCGGGCATTAGCGTGATACACAATGACAGGCAAGGTAAAAGGACGGTGAGTAACAGCGAGGGGAGCACTCACCGGGGTCGCCGAGGCGGGGAATGTCCGGGGCCGGGGTACAGGCTGCTCATGTTCTGGCGGGGGCCGGGTGGGGCACTGTGCTATGGCATGACCGGCTATCCCACAATAATAGCACAGTCCCAAGGAGCGTCGGTGGGCTTGTGCCTGGCTCCTGAGGCGCGTGTTCCCGACCTGCATGGGCTCTGGTTCCTCTCGGGCAGGTGGAAGAGGCGGCGTGCGGGCTTGACGTGGGTCCCTCCGTTCCTTTAGGAGCTTGTCTAATTTGATGGCCATGTCTATCAGACCATCCAGGGACGCATGGCGGTCGCGACACGCCAGTTACGTCACCACATCGCGGCGGAGCCCCTGATGGAAGGTGGTGATCAGTGCTTGTTCGTTCCAGCCGCTAGTGTGCGGAATTCCAAGGCGTACTCAGCCGCCGTACTGGTGCCCTGTCTCAGGGCATAGAGCCTTGTGCCGGCTTCTTGTACTTCCGGAGGTACTCCACTGTCTGGAGATGGCTGATTAGCTCCGGGTACGAGGAAATCCCCTGTCCTCCGCTATTCCAGACAGCGGTAGCCCGTCTTAACGCCTTTCCAGTCAGAAAGAAGATGAGCTCTGTCATTTTCTCCTGGTCCGTTCCCCCCATGGCTCCAAAGTAGAGGGAACACTGCAGGAGGAAGCCCTGGCAGTTGGCTGGGTTGCCATCATACTTGTCTGGGGGCATGATCTGGCAGCGCGGCTGACGGCACGGCGGCGCGACTGGCGGAGGTGCCGGTTGGGGCGGCGGCTGCTGTTGGGCGCTTAGCTGCGTCACGGCCGCTGTCAGTGCGACGATTTGTTGCTGCTGATCGGCCAGCAGTTGGCTGATCGCAGCCATGTCCGCTGCATCCATATATCGGCTCAGTATTCTGTCAGGGTTTGGTCGGGGCGGATGCAGGTGCGGGTCGGGGGCTAGAAGGCAAGCTTCAGAGAGCCGTAAGGGATTAGGCAAAAGCGTCGTCGGGGGGCAGGCAGAAGGTCGGGCGATGTACAAACAGGGTCTGTAGGGCAAAGGCAAGATCAGAAGTCCAGGGTCCAGAAACAGGTCAGAGATTGGGTAGGCAGTCCGGGTAACGCTTCGTATCTTGATCTTCATCAGAGTAATACTGAGAACTGAAGCTCTCTTCCTTGGGGCTTATAAAGGGGAACTGTGATCGTTTCCAGGTGTGTGCGTTTGTGTGTGATTGGGAGCGAGCGTCGCTTGTTAGAAGTGTGGCGAACTTGAACGCGGAAGTGTCTCGTTCGTATCGGGGGATTCTGGGAATTGTGGTCCAGCCCTGCCAGTGTGTGCATTACAGCTGTATTCCTATGTCGAAGCAATAACTGAGATTAAACTTCAACTAATTTTTTTTTCATTCATCTCTTTTTCTGTATGTGTGTTGTATATCAAACTACTTGTAGGATCATATCAACACTTATATAGTTATAGCATATATAGTTATAGAAAATGGGGTTGGGTGGCTCAGAATTCGCTCACTCTCTCCTAATATGTTGAAGGCAATGGCACATCTATGACTTTGACATCTGGAATTAAATGTAATGTAATTATTTCTCCATTTAACTTAAAGTGATACTGATGCCCAAGGTTAAATGATTGTAATTAACCCAGCTTTATAACGGTTTCTACCAGGAGGCTGAGGGACTCGGTCCCCAACACGAAGCAGCTGAAGGTTTTGTCAGGCGAATGGTTTGAGGACCTCAAGTCGAAGCGTTACGGCCGTCAGCCGCACGTCTCAGCTGTGGTCCGCTCCTCTATGAGATGGAAGAAATCAACAGGTACCTGAGATTCTCTTAATAAGCTTAAAGGTTAGCTTTTTGCATTAGCATTATACCGCTATGCAAACAGCACTACAGAGGCATAGCAACTATCCTTCACAATAACTAGACTTACTTGCATTAGGCTAAGGGCTCTGTGTCTTGCACAAACTGTGAAATATGCACATATTTTAATCACAATACTTACTGTTCGAGCTGCACATACTGCAAAACAAATACAGTAGATATTCTATTATTTAATACTTATACTATTCATATATAACATTATTCTTGTTTTATTCTTCTAAACTTTTTCTTACTACAATGTCTGCACCAATGGGAGCAACTGCCAAGTTAAATTCCTTGTAGTTGAATCTGACTGGACAAAAAATCGATTCTGATTCTGAAGCTTAAGGACTGTTTTTCTCATTTAAAAAAAATCTTTCACGCTTCTTTACAACTTGTTAGTCAGGACATAACATGTTTTTCACATCCTGTGTTACGAACACCACGAACACAACAGGTAGGATCCAAGTGCAACGTCATTTATTCAAAGATAAAGGCAAATCCAATCTCGTAGTCATTGTGCATGTAAAAGTCTGGTAACCAAGTAAGCAAACCTTCCAGCAAAAGTGTCCAAAAGGGTAATCCAAAAACCATAAACCAAGGGATTGGCAGAGTTCGAAACCATAAGACCAGACCAACAAATGCTCGGGATTGACTATCATTTAGACAACAAAACTTCGCGATGAGTCCTTATGTGTAGCGGGTATTTATGCTAACTGGCTAATGAGGCTAATGTGTAAACATGTGTGTGAACTGGTGACCCGGAAGTGTCAGAACTCCGGGGAGCGCGACCTCTGGTGGTGCGGGGTGGTAGTGCTCGTGGGGTCGGGTCGGGTCCGGCCGTGACAGAAACCCCCCCTCTAGGGTCGGCTCCTGACGACCGCGGGCCTCGACGTCGGGGCCTGCCCCAGAACCTGGGAGCGGGACACCCGGGGTGTCTCCAATGGAAGTCCAGAAGCAGTCCAGGATGTCAGCCGCCAGGACCCATGACCGCTCTTCCGGTCCGTACCCCTCCCAGTCCACCAGATACTGCAGCCCACGGCCCCGACGCCGGTAGTTCAAGAGGGCCCGGACAGTGTACGCCGGACGCCCCTCGATGTCGAGCGGAGGAGGGGGTTCCACCTCGGCCCTCCTGACCTGAGGATGAGAAGTGCAAGGTTTTAGCAGTGAGACATGGAATGTGGGGTGAATACGGTAAGACGAGGGCAACAACAATCGGTAGGAGACAGGGTTGACCTGTCTGACTATGGGGAACGGACCAATGAACCAGGGACTTAACTTTCGTGACAGAAGCTGGAGCCTGAGGTTCCGGGTGGAGAGCCAGACCTTCTGTCCTGGGCGGTAGTGAAGAGCAGGGCGACGATGGTGATCCGCCTGGACCCATTGGTGTCTGATGGCCTGTTGTGGCATACATGTGCTGCCGCCCAGGTGCGCTCACTCCGGCGCATCCAGTCGTCGACTGCCGGCACCACTGATGGTTTGCCCGACCAGGGGAACAGGGGGGGCTGGAACCCCAGCACACACTGGAACGGCGTAAGACCGGTGGACGCAGACGTGAGGGAGTTCTGGGCGTATTCCGCCCATGCGAGATATCGGCTCCACTCTTCCTGATCATTGAGGCAGTAAGACCGTAGGAACCGCCCCACCTCTTGGTTCAGTCTTTCCACCTGGCCGTTGGCCTGCGGGTGGCATCCAGAGGTCAGACTGACGTTGATCTGGAGGAGGTCGCAGAAGGAGCGCCATACCCGCGAAGTGAATTGGGGCCCCCGGTCCGTAACGATATCCTCGGGCAGCCCGTACAACCGGAACACGTTCTCGAACAGTAGTTCCGCGGTCTCCAGGGCAGTGGGGAGTTTTGGCAGGGGCATGAGCCGACAGGCCTTTGAGAACCTGTCGACTGTCACTAGTATGGTAGTGTGTCCTCTGGAGGCTGGTAGATCCGTGATGAAATCCACTGCAATGTGCGACCAGGGACGTTGAGGGACAAGCAGGGGCTCCAGAAGCCCTGCGGGTCGCTGCCTCTCAGCCTTGAAGCGGGCGCATGTGGAACATGCCGTGACGTACTCCTTGATATCCCCGGACATGGCTGGCCACCAGAAAGTGTTGTTCACCAGGGTAGTGGTACGTCCGATTTCCGGATGACCAGAGGCCAGGGAGGTATGGACCCATTGCATGACTCTCTGGTGGAGAGGAACCGGAACATAGGTCTTCCCTGCTGGGCACTCTGGGGGTAAGGGTTCTGTGGCACGTGCCCGTCGGATTTCATTGAATATGTCCCACTGTACCGGGGCAACAATGCGAGTCTGGCCCAGAATGGGTTCCGGTGAGCTGGGAGCGGCTTCCCCTTTATGGCGTCGTGACAGGGCGTCTGCCTTCACATTCTTGGATCCCGGTCTGTAGGTGAGGGTGAACTCAAACCAGGTGAAGAACAGCGCCCATCGTGCCTGTCGCGGGTTAAGCCTTTTGGCCGCCTTGACATATTCCAAGTTTTGGTAATCCATCAGGACTAGGAACGGGTGTTTGGCACCCTCCAACCAATGTCTCTACTCCTCGAATGCCAGTTTGATGGCCAGTAGCTCCCGATTCCCCTCATCGTAATCCCGTTCTGCCGGTGCTAGCTTGTGAGAGTAATACGCACAGGGATGAAGGCGTGGAGGGAAGCCAACCCTCTGAGATAGGACCGCCCCCACTCCCCTTTCTGATGCGTCCACTTCCACCAAAAACGGCACCTCAGGGTCGGGGTGGCAGAGGAGTGGCGCCGTGCAGAAACAATGTTTCAGCTGGTTGAATGCCTGTGCAGCCTCCGGTGTCCAGTGCAGAGTCCTAGGCTTGCCTTTGAGGAGCTGGGTGAGAGGGGCGACGATGGAGCTGAAACTTCGTATGAACCGTCGGTAGAAGTTCGCGAACCCCAAGAAGAAGCGCTGGACCTCTTTGAGGGTGGTAGGGGTCGGCCATTGGGATACAGCCTGGACCTTGGCGTCATCCATGGCCACTCCATGGGAGGAGATCACGTATCCCAGGAACGAGGTGCTGGACTGGTGGAACTCACACTTTTCCAGCTTCCCAAACAGGTTGTGCTCCAGAAGCCGTTGCAAGACAGCCCGGATGTGGGCTACGTGCTCCTCCAAGTTGGTTGAATACACCAGAATGTCATCTATGTAGGCGACCACCCACCTGTCCAACATGTCTCGGAAGACGTCGTTAACAAATGCCTGGAAGACCGAGGGGGCGTTCGCCAGACCATACGGCATCACCCGGTATTTATAGTGTCCCTGGGTGGTCAGGAAGGCCGTCTTCCATTCGTCCCTCTGTCTGATCCAAACCAGGTTATAGGCACTGCATAGGTTGAGACGGGTGAAGACACAAGCCCCACGCAGCTGCTCAATAGCCGCCGGGATCAGAGGTAGGGGGTAACGGTTCTTCACGGTTACAGCGTTCAGGCCCCGATAGTCTATACACGGTCTGAGTCCTCCTCCCTTCTTCCCCACGAAGAAAAAACTGGCTGCCGCCGGTGAGTTGGATGGACGGATGAACCCCTGTTTGAGCGCCTCCTCAATATACTCCTTCATTGCGGTATGCTCAGGTCCGGAGAGAGGGTAAATTCGTCCCCGTGGCGGCACCGCACCCGGTAGTAGGTCAATGGCACAATCCCAACTACGATGAGGTGGCAGCTGGGTGGCCCGTTGTTGACTGAAGACCTCCCTCAGGTCGGCATACTGGGGCGGGATGCTAGCAGTCGCTTTCACCGTGGGGCTTTCTACCGACGTGGTGCGACATGGCAGCTGGAGACAATGTTCCTGGCAGTGGGTACTCCATTTCGTGATCTCTCCCTTACTCCAGGTGATGACGGGGTCATGGAGCGCCAACCATGGATACCCTAGGATGACGTACTCCTCACAAGACGGGAGAAGGAGCAGGGACAGGGCTTCCTGGTGACACACCCCTACCCGGAGAGTGATGGGAGATGTCCGGTGCCGGACACCTCCTGATCCGATGGGTCTACCATCTAGGGCGGTTATACGGAGAGGAGGCGAGATCTCCATGGTGGGTATGGCGAGTTGGTTGGCTAAGCTGAGGCTGATGAAGTTTCTGGCCGCTCCGGAGTCGATCAGGGCTGGAACAAAGAATGACTGATTTGACTAAGAGAGAACCACCATGACAGTAAAGGTACGGGTTTCTAATGGAGCACGGAATTCGGTACTCACCAGGGGTGCCCCGGGACCGCCGGGGCGTCGGGAGCACACATTCCTCACATGACCGGGTTGACAACAGTACAGACACAGATTTTCCCGCAGCCGGTGGCTGCGTTCCTCCACGGTGGGACGGGTCCTCCCTAATTGCATAGGTTTCTCTGGTAGGAGGGGAGTGGAGGAAAGCGGGACAGCCGGTGTCAGCTGGCAACCCTCCCGGAGCAGATTGTCCAGCATGATGGACAACTGTATGTACTGCTCCAGGGATCTCGCCTCACCTTTACATAGCAGCTCCTTTTGTAGGTCTGTGTTCAACCCGCGCCTATACATTGTCAGAAGCGCGGGCTCGCCCCAACCGCTGCTGGGCGCCAGGGTCCGGAACTCTAGGGCGAAGGCTGAAGCAGATTGGGTCCCCTGGCGAATTTCGCAGAGCTGGGTGCCCATGGCCCGACCCGCCGCCGGATGGTGAAATACAGCGCAAAACTGCTCAAGGAACTGTGGCTCCGAGGTAAGCATGGAAATTATTCAGGGACCACAGAGCCGTGGCCCAGTCACGTGCTTTCCCTGAAAGCAAAGAGATGACGAAGTGGATTTTGTCTGTCTCCACGCCAAACATTTCAGGATGGTGTTGTATGTAGAGGGAGCACTGCATGAGGAATCCCTCACACTGACCCGGGGTGCCGTCATACTGCTCCGGTGGTGCGATGAACGGGGCTACTGCTGTGGCCGCATGTGCCACGTCGGAGGGAGGTAATGGTGGAGGCTCAACGTGACCTGGCGGCGCGCTGGATGGCTGGCAGTATGCCTGCAGGAGCTGGAGCACTTCCTCCAATCTCCTCTCCTGCTGCGCTAGGCGAGCCTCGATCGCTGCTGGATCCATGAAAACGGTGAAGTTTTCTGTTATGAACACCACGAACACAACAGGTAGGATCCAAGTGCAACGTCGTTTATTCAAAGTCAAAGGCAAATCCAATCTCATAGTCGTTGTGCATGCAAAAGTCCGGTAACCAAGTAAGCAAACCTTCCAGCAAAAGTGTCCAAAGGGGTAATCCAAAAACCATAAACCAAGGGACGGGCAGAGTTCGAAACCATAAGACCAGACCAACAAACGCTCGGGATTGACTATCATTTAGACGACAAAACTTCGCAATGAGTCCTTGTGTGTAGCGGGTATTTATGCTAATGAGCTAATGAGGCTAATGTGTAAACATGTGTGTGAACTGGTGACCCGGAAGTGTCAGAACTCCGGGGAGGGCGACCTCTGGTGGTGCGGGGTGGTAGTGCTCGTGGGGTCGGGTCCGGCCGTGACAGTAGGCAGGGTTAGAAAGCAAATAAAACCATTTCTACGTCGTGTTGGTGAAATATATTTATGTGTTCTTAAAGTAGAGGTGTCAATGCAGATTACATGCAGAAAACCATTTTTGGCTGTTACTTTTACTTTCGAATGATAACGTGCTCCGGCATACTACAATGTCAAAATGCAGAGTGCCTGAATAATGATAGAAAAAAAGTTCAGTTTCCAATGACTTCAGACGGAGGCATTGCACTCGGCTGGTCTCGAGAAGAATTCCCGAGTCCTCTTACCCCGAGACCGAGACAAGACCAAGACCATTAATTTGCTGGACTCGAGTAGTACAACACTCGTGTTTACATGCATTGAGAACATCTCCAGGTAACACTTTATTTTTAGTGTCCTCTGTAGATCATTTATAAACAATCAACTAACAGTCAGCATCAGTAGGTATTAATCTAAAACTATGTGAAAATAATGTGAAAATTAACACAAAAAAATTCAGTATGCTATTCCATATTTTACATATATTCAGTAGTTGTTCACTTTATTTTCAGTGTCCAGATTCATATTAGTAGGTGATTACTTGATAATTTGCACAAAAAAAAAAAAAAAAAAAAAAAGATGTAATACTTATAATCAGCAAGACATTATTCACACGTGATTGACATCATGCAATCCTTGACTTGATGGAAGGTAAAGGCTTCAGGCTTGAGTTAGTGAGGTGTGACTTCTTTTGAACTTATATTCAAGAAGTGATTAAATAGCACACTACTGACAACACTTAACTGCTACTATACTGATACATGATTGATATTGTTACGGCAGAGTACAGAGACACAGGGGATCCAATTGCAGAACACCAATAATACTTTATTCCAAGGGTAATGTCAAAGTCCGTAGCAATAAGTCCAGTAACCAGAATATCCAAAACCGTGAGGCAAACAAATCCGAGGGGCGTAGACGAAAGAATCGGAATCCAAAGAATAAAGCAGATATCATAAGCCGGGATTAATGTCAACAGATGCTGTACTTCTTCGACTGTAGATACAGGTTGCTATGGTACTGACATGTGGGTAATATTTTACTACTTGTTTACAAGGATAAACAACATTTTAAAATTAATGTTCTTCAAAAATATGATTTTCCATATTAACCTTCTGAGTCAGGCTTGGTTGTAGGTATTTTGTTTGTAATTTAACTCAAGCAAGTTACCTTAGTTTGTTCGTGCAAAATTTCTGGAGTTGTTTATTCTGTTAGTCAAAGCACAACAATATAAACCTGACAATTTAAAAAATAAAAATAAAAACTTGGATTTTTGCATCAGTATAATAAATTGCTTTATTAATAAGCACAGGTATATAAAGCCTGAACTGCAAAAAGTTGGATGTATAGATGGATGTATGGATGGGTCGATGGATGGATGAATTTTAACTTTACATATAGTACACAGGGATTATGTGAAAGTTAATTCCCGATTACCATACACAGATAACCACACACACAGTCTAGCGTCTGACTTTCATCTCAAACTAACATGGTCTTACTCTTGCAAATTCGTAACAATTCGCACCACTCAGTTGGTATGAAACGTTATGAAGGTTATAGTCTCGCAAGCCAGTCTTCTAGCTATCACTACCTTAACAGAAATATGCCATTTGAATGGCATTGCAAATGACCAACCACAGACTTTTCCCGAAGCCCATCAGCAAACATGCAAGGGTATTCCGTTTACTCGCCACTTTGGTTTCAAATGAAACTCTGGAAAAACTTTTAAAGACTGTGTACCATGAACTTTTTTCAATCCAGAGACTGTACTTTGCTCCAAAAAGCTTTCTGTGTCACAGTGTTCAAAAGTTGGTTTTCCTGTCGGAAACCGCTGCGCGGAAGTGCGTATACGCATAAATGCGGATGCCTCCCAAGTGGCGCAACAGTAAAGCGTTCGCCCTATCGTCTGGAGATTGCTAGTTCAAGCAAGTAGTATGTGTGTGTTTGTGTGTCTAAGGGGAATTTATTGAGTTCAGTAAGAGGGTCATACCTTCTCGTTTCCTTCACAACTAAAGCAGTCAGGGTGTTTGTACAGGGAGTTGTCCTCTTGCCCTGACCTCCTGACTTAGCCTCAGCTGCTCATGTGTGTATCAGATGAGAATCAGCATGCAGTCACTCTGATTGCTTCTCGTTTAGATGTCTATTTTCATCTTGGTTATAATGAAGCCTCCAGGAAGATATTAATACTGTCCTGTAAGCCAGCGATATGACCTCCTGAGATCTTGCACACACATTTCACAATAGAATTATGCTTACTTCCAAAGATTATACCAAATTTTATGGGTCTTTTTTCTCCAAGAATGAATCTTCAGTGTCTCTCTCTGTCACTTTGCTGACACTAATACTATTGTTGTGTGACACCAACTCAACATGTACTGACAACGCTCAGTGAACCCTATTGGTTCATGTTTAGCATATGTGCGTTAGCATATGTCAATTTAAACACATACTGATGTCAAACCCTCCTTTCTCCTTGGCTCCTTTATTTCCCTCTGCCCTTCAATCTCTTTCTCTTGCTTTTTTAAAATCCTCTTTTCCTTTTCTGATGGTAGCTACGGCAGGATGAGCTTATCAGCACAGGAGGCATTGGGATCTTCTTTAGCTCAGACGGAGTGTGGCCACACAGGTATTTGATCACATACCCTTTGAGACTAATGTTTTTGTTTCTGCTTCTTTAAAAAATAAGTGAATGGTTGAATGAAAGATAAATAAGACTTCATGCCAGTGGAGTTAAGTTTCAACATGAAATCAACTGGGACTGTGTGTGTAGTTTTGTATGTGTATTTGTGTTTGTGTGTGTGCTCTTCGGAGGTCATCGGAGGTCAGTCCAGATATTCACTTAGTGCCCTTCTTTGCACTGCAGAGTCAAACCTTTTCTTTTGTGTGTGTGGATATCATTGATATGTTGAGCTGACTGATCTCCTCTGGTATGTATTGGTGTTTTGCCTGTTCTCTGCTCAGAGGGCCTGACATGTAATTGACTGATTAGACACACACTGGCATGTGGAGGACACAACATGGAGGACACAAAATGTAGGACACAACCTCGCTTTAAAGTAAAATATGATATCACGCTCCCTCTCCCTTTCTCCTGGTCTCCCTCTGTTTCCTAATATATCCACAGAATAAACTTGAAAAGAAAACCAAGAACTTGGCAAGACAGTGATTCCATTATGTTATATTTTCACACTAAAATTGTCCAAAATTTCTGTCTTAATTCTTAGTAACTCTTTTTTTCTTTCCTCATCTGTCATACATCCCTTTTCTTCTCCATGCTTTTCCTACATGTCTCTCTCATCTCTTCCACTGAAATGTTCTTTCAAGAGTGTTTGCTATAAGCTCTCACTTCAAAGTGAAGGGCCTGGATCAAACGGCTATATCGCCAAGAAGGGCCTGATCGTCCATTAAGTATCTGTGACATTGTTTCATGCTCATGTCTTTTTATGTCTCCTCTTGCAGCATTTCAAATAGAAGCTCAGGGGTGGATTTTTTTTCAATTTTGGCATAAATTAGAAGGAATTAGATTCAAATCCACAGATAGCCCCGGGGAAATGTTAATATGCAGTGAAGGTTCATGTTGTTAAGATTCAGCAGGCAGGACATCTAATTGTTGGTTCGTTACAAGCAGTAGACATCCTGGTTCGCTAATAGTATTTGCATGCTAATGATCAAAACACATAAATACAAGCGTGTCTGAGATGGGATTGGATTAGGCCAATTGGGTAACTTACTATATAGAAGGATAAATCGCTTAAATCGATTGAGCAATGTATTGTGGTGCTGACTGATTTCTACGTAGTGTACTATATATTTTGATTTGCAATTCCAAGATAAACAGTGCCTGTGTTCTGTATTCTAGTTCCATCTATTTCTTCTCCTGTAACATTTCCTCTTCCTACTTTAGTACTTTCTTTTCATAGCCTTCCTGTGATGGTCCGGCGTATTAAAGGCAGCAGGTAAGCTCTGGTTTGTGCAAAAAAAAAAATGGTTTATTACATTCCAGCTTTCCCAAGAGAGGGAAAAAAAACGAATACCCAGTCTCAAAATAGAAAAAAAAATGCCTACAAATATTTACAAAGGAATGAAACATATTCCACTACAAATAATTTTAACTTCAATTACACATTTCCTGTTCATGGCAAAAAGACAGCCCTTTTTCCTCACCCATGTACAAGAGCTGTTTTTATAGTCTTTCAGCAGGAAATGAGTGTCACGGTTGCGTAGCGGCGAAGATAGGACACAGGTGCAAGCCAGACACTTCTAAACATTTATTGTACACGGGACACGCCTCCCGCGGCATGTGGGAGTTCCGCCACGCCTCCCGGGGTGTCTGGGAGTTTGGCCACACCTCACGCGGCGTCTGGGAGTTCGGCCACGCCTCACGCGGTGTCTGGGATATGGGTTACACCTCCTGCGGCGTCAGGTATCAGGATTATGCCTCCTGCGGGGTCAGGGTCAGCCCCCCCCCCCCAAAAAGAATTCCCTGGGGGACTTTTTCCTTCGCCCCTGGGAGAGTAGTGCACTGGACTGGATTGGCGCTGCCGGGCTGCTGCGGCGGGTCTCGAGGCGGGGTGGGAGGGACGAGCTGTCGTGGTGTGAAGAGCGAGGCCAGAACATTGAGCCGCGCTTGCCATTCCATGCTCTCCTGGTGTAGCACGGACAAGCATGCTATCTCCGCGGCGGAGGCTCACCTCCCCGGTGCGGTGATTTTTTGCCGCGATGGCGTTAATCTCGTCCTCCTGCTGCCGATGCTCTTCGAGCTCCCGCAGCAGCCCCCTTAGGTGCGTATCCATCTGGGCTTGCTGTGTGCTTCTTTGGGGTGCCTGATTCTGTCACGGTTGCGTAGCGGCGAAGGTAAGACACAGGCGCAAGCCAAACACTTCTAAACATTTATTGTACATGGGACACATAAACATTAACAGGTACTCAACACAATCAAACATGAAACAATCAGGCACAAACTGGACGGAAACAAAGAGGGCTTTTTAAACACTTACTAATGACGAACAAACGACACCCAGGTGGGTACAATCACATTACAAGACAGGGATCACACACACACACGTGGCGGCCGTCACCATGGCAACCACATGCTAGGTCACACGCCCAGCCGCGCACGTGACAATGAGTGACGTCACTTCCGGGTTTAACGCGGGAAGATTTCCTTTAAATAGCCCTCGGAAGGAGTCTCTCATTTCCCGCAGGAAGACGATGCAGGCACCAGCATCCACGCCTCCCACACAGGTAAGCTTAATTAATTGACACACTATTTGCCAGTGCTTGCAGCACATTTTAGCAATACGCTGATCCAATTACAATACAGTGCGTTTGTAACAGACTGAGTGCTTTCTTTCTCCGTCTCTCGCTCACTCCCAAAAACATGTACCGACGTGCGCACACAAACGCCAATTCCGTCTGCTGACAGAGCACAACACACACACTCTTTCGCTCAATCACCAATAAGTGGGCCTTTACAAAAGCACACATGTACATGATCTATTTAAACCAATGTGACGGGTCTCCGTCACACCTCCCTTCGTTGCAGATGTTCACTCAAATCCTCTTGGCCTCCTCTGTCACATCTCTCCAATCTTCCCTTTTATGCTATGGCTTTATCCCACCTTGCTCACCTAACCCTCTCCTGTCCTCTGACTCCTCCTTACCCGTCTTTGGCCGCCTTTCCCTTTCTCCTCTACATTGTTAGTCTATGTCCCGGGCTCTCTCTCTCTGTCCCAGGAGGGCTATACTGTTGTGTATTTTTGAAGTGAAGCCCTTCCCTCTCCTCTCCATCCTGGCTGATGAGCTGTGTCGTGGGATAGAGTAGGTGAAGGGGAGTCAAAGACATACACAGGTAGAAAGAAAGAGAGGGAGTTGAAAGTGTGCAGTAAAATCCATTCTATTGAGGTGACAGCAAATACCACTAAAAGTACCTTTGTGAATTTGTTAGTTTGAAGGTTGGCTGGGATTGGGGACTGAATGCATTAAGTGGGTTTTAATCAGTATCGCCATTAGCCATTGATGTGGTAAGAAATCTTTATTGGACTGTCATACCTCAAAAGAAATGCAAACATTCACTCTCAGGTTAAACAGCACATTTTTGCATTTATTAATTTCAAAGTCAAAAGTCAAATTTCCATGCTGCTAGGAAAACATGGGTATACACTACCTCAAAAGCAAGCACGAATATCAGTGTGATTACAGGTGTGTAGAAATTATTGTACATTTACAGCATTTAGCAGACACCCTTATCCAGAGCGACTTACAACAGAGTGTAATGTCATGATACAGTGCCCCTGGGGCAGAGAGGGTTAAGGGTCATGCTCAAGGGCACAATAGTGGCAGCCCCAAGGCTTGAACCCACAACCTTCTGATCTAACCACCCTAGCCCTAACCACTGAGCCACCACTACCACACTGCCATGTATGGCCTTTGTAGGATAATCAGGGGTTTTATAAAAATTAACAATATTCAGTCATATGACAGCCATAATACTTTAATCGGTATTGACTTGATTATTATTGAAAAATTATTCTTCTGATAGAGGCTGAGGCAGAAATATTATGATGATTATCTGTTTAATTAAGGATTAAGTTTATAATGTAAAGCCAGTTGTTAAAAAATGTGAATAAGGTATTCTCAATGCCTTTGCTCAGGAAACCCTTTCTATTTGCTCCATTCTCAGTGGAAGGAGAAGCCAGCAGAAACCCTGTTCCAATGTAACACTCATTCAAAGCAACCGAGTGGGGTCCTGCACATCAGAGCAGGACAGTGGTTCCTTCCTCCACTTCTTTCCACAGGGAAAAAATATAAAACTATATTGAGATCTAACCATAAATACACTTGCAGTGAAGAGCTCTTTTTGCTTTGTGGCTCCAAATTGTTTTTGACTTCTTCCAATAAGTTCATAATAATGTGTCTTGGCAGGCAATATGTTTGCAAAATGGTTTAATTGGTCATTAAATGCAATTCAACGTGTTTGGAAACTCTCTCTTTTTGAACACACTGTCTGTTGTCACGGTCTCCCTGCCGCGGTCTCCCGCTTATAGTGCGCGCCGCAGTGTCCAGCGAGCCGCGCACTTCCGTGTTTGTGTTGTAGATCATA
>JAOUQW010046217.1:0-16309 GCA_028565825.1 Olivaichthys viedmensis | reverse complement strand
CTGTAGAATAAGTCTGTAATGTAATGAAATGTGGAGAAGGTGAAAGGGGTGTGCAGACTTTCTGGCTTGACTGTATATATATATATATATATATATTTTTTTTTTTTATGTATATAAAATAACACAGTACTTCAAAGTTTTTGTTTTTTTTCATTGATAATATTACCATATAGGTGGTCCTATTGGAAAAAATCTTGTGATATGCTTTAAGTAGCAATATACAGTAAAAAAAAAAAAAATAATTTATTTACATTTCATAATGCTACAAAAAAAGGTACTTGAGAGTGTTTCATAGTCACTGATATCCAATAATAAACATAGAATTTGTTGAATCACCATAAAATGTTGTAACCCCAAAACAAAATATGCATAAAAACAATAATTTTTATGATCAGAGGCATTCTAAAAAATAGTTTAAAAGTGTAAAAAAAAAAACATAATAATAATAATTCATAGTTGGGTTTCTGAGGGCTAGAAAAATTTGCTTGTTCACTACCAAGCTAAATAACCAGCCCTGTGCCTGAAATGATGCCCTGGTCACTATTCCGTACAAATGGCAAAATGCTTTATGGGTATTCTGCAACATTTAAGGTACATAATTTGGACAAGAACGTATTGCAGTGTGTTGTGTGATTTCATGAGCACACTGGAGATTCTCTATTATGCTTTTAGACATGAATACACAATTGGCAAAACTCCCAAAATTGTGCACTGTACAGTTAATAAAGTGTGGATTCAGAATAGTTAGCCTAAATTTCACATGCCAGCTAGCTTTGCCCTGTTACTGTACAGGAAACATGGAATTGCTTTAACGGATAATTGTTCTGTAATGTTATATGTAGGGTAGTAGTTAGAGTCACTTCAGCTTTTCCAGATAAATCCAACAGGAACATCTCCAGAGAACCTGTGGATGCAGAACACGCTGAAACTGAGTAACCTGTTTATCCAGAGAGAATATCCCAGCACCGATATGGGCATTTTGATTCGTTTAAAATATATTAAAATGGAAGCAGAGCAAACAAAGTGAGTAAACTTAGAGACTAAACGCGGATGGTCCCTTAATAAAATATTGGTACTCTGATTCTTACCATCAAAGCAGAATAACCCTGTTCTGAGTTCATACTCTACATAGTGTCAGCTGTCATCACCCTTTTAAAAAGTGGGCTAAAGATCGGTCTACGAAAATCACATTACATCTGCTGCATCTTTTAGAGTCTCCTTTGGATCGGCCAGGTGTAATGCAGAGTTTTGATTGAATGTGTATGTGAAAGACATTGTAAACATGCCACATGTCTTTCAGATTAAGCGCCAAAGTTTTATTCTGACATCTTACAACCAGCACGCCTTTGGCTGGGTATCAAATATATTGGATATATATCATGTTGCTTGGTCCAGGTTAAGCTTAAAAAGCTTAAAAGTGACACGCTTGTATCAGACTGAGTAACGGCCTGCTGTGGTAAGCGCGTTTGAGGTTAAGTAGTGGACAAGGAGTGAACTAGGTCACTCTGTATGTTGCGCTCGCTGTCCGAAGATGTCCAGATCACTTGGCTCGCTTGTTTCAGTGATAACTCTGGTCAAAGGCTACACTTTCTCTTCTTCACTTCAGGCTGCTACACTCCCTCTGTTTCACATAGAAGAATAAAAATACAGAGTGTGTATGATAGGGAAGAAAAGAAGCGAATCACTGGCATCCTCAAAAGGCTCTCTATTAGAAAATAACCACAAGCTTTAAGGCCGGGGTTATACTTGCTGTTAACTACGTGTACGTGTAAGATGGTATACCAGTGTAAACGGCGGGGGGGCAGTATAGTGAAGCAACGCGCCGATCGGTAGGAGGAGAGAAATAAACTCAGTTGTGGCGACGAGATTGGTTTAATGGCCTGATACATCGTCTACGTTTAGCGCAACTGCCGCTGTTTCTGCCATTTTCTCAACATACACATTATCACAGCCTCCTCAACTCCCGCCATCTTCACTGTTTACCTCGTTGTGCGAAATCAGGAAGTGGTCGAAGAAAATACTCCGGTGCTGGCGGTGCTGACCTGCCACCTAGTGGACCGAGTTTTAAATCCTCTAGATGTACGAAAAGTACGCAAGCGAGGATGTAGACAGTGACGCTCGAGTAGCTGCGGCGTCCGCACAAGTACACTTAGGCCTAAGGGACCATTTTGAAGGAATGTTTCACCCACAAAATGCTAATGATGCTAATACTGAAAGCCGGGGAACTTAGATTTACGCTAAACTCAGAAAGCAGAATCTTGGTAAATCTCATGCAATGCAGTTCTGGCAGCAGATTTGCATTTTCTTTGCCCAGAAACAACTTAATCACTTCATCTTCATCTCTCCTCGTCTCCCGAACTCCCTCCTTTCATGTGCATGCGCTCTACAAACAAACTGGAAAGGTTCTCTTACAGGATGAATGAGTTGCCAGAGTATGTCATTTCGGATGTCCTCACATCCTGATTATTTTAATTATTAAGCATGTGTGTTTCTATAATGGAAGAGAAAGTTTGCACTGTCCAAGAAGAGCACGTTTCCTCCACACATCCTGGTCAAGGTGAAGAGATGCTTCGTCTCGTACTTCACCACTGTTTCTGGATATTTTTGTAGTAACAAAGTAATACAAGGACCTGATGTTAGAACCTCTGCCACAATGTGAAAACAAACCTTGTCATTTTGAAATGTAAAGAAATGTAAAAGCTCCTCCAACCAGAGATCTTTGGACTTTACACTCTTAGAAATAAGGCTTCCTCAAGGGTTCTTTCAATGGATAAGGGTTCTAGATAGAATCATTTCCTGTTCAATTGCATTCAATTCAATTTTATTTGTATAGCGCTTTTAACAATAGACTTTGTTACAAAGCAGCGATACAGAAATCCGGATGTAAAACCTCCTGAGATGACATGAATAATCTTCTGAAAGGTTCTTTGCACCTCAAAACGGCTCTTTAAAATCCTAAAGGGTTCTTGTTGACTTCCATGCAATTTATGGAACCCATGACAGCTGGGACCCAAGTGTTGAGTAGCTATCTTTGAAACATGACCTTTTAAGTCTATATACCTGCCCAGTAGCCTTTGTCTAGGGTTCCTTGTAGAACCTTTGTCCCAGCTAACAGAAACATTCAGTAATGTAAAAGTTTAAAGAAGGTTATGCTGTAACGTTCCTACAACTAAAAATGTGGCAGCAACTTTGTAAAAACCTTTATAAACTTTATGGAAAAATGTTCTTAGAACACAGAGAAAACTTGACAAACTGAACATTCTTACAACCAAAGGTTTATAGAACCGTAACGTTCATAAAACATTCTGATAACCTAATATTGTTAGCTGGGGTTGCATCATTTGGTTTCTAAGTGGAATGCTTTCCAAAGGGGGTTTATTTGGATCCTTTAAGAGTTGCTCCAGAAGGACAAACTGAAGGTGTTAGATGGAACCTTTTATTCTAAAAGTGTAAAAAAAAATCTATAGAGTCTAATAATAAGACTAGAATTAAGAAAATGAGACGATGCTGACTCATTTTTCAACCCTGACTGCTTCCTTTTATTGATAGCCAAATTTTTAAGAGAGGTTTTTTCTTTTTTTTCTTTGAAGGTTCTACTGTCTTATGTAACCATGACCATTACATTGGTTATCTGGTATATGTAGATCACGAGTTGTGTGATGTTTCTGAACTGGAATTAATCATCTTTGGGTTTTCCCTGTCTGCACATTCTCATACCGACAGCCTCATCCTTCCCAGGGAGTTATAGGTTCAGCCTGGAAAAGATATTTCAAACTGAATGACACCCTCACTTTAATTCCCAGTGTTCTCCTAGGCTCTATGAAGGCCAGGCCTCAGAAAGCTTCAGCCAAAAGTCCAGATCTGAAGAGTTTCGTCTACAATCGATCATTTCCACATTAGTTAATGTTAAGTGAAAATAGATACGGATTCCCCTCCCAGTGGCTCTGCTTCTCTTTTTCTGCTCTTCTCTTTCTGTCACTGCAAATCACACTGCCTCATCAATGACAATCACAAACACATGTTATTTAGACAAACCCTCCATGTGCCCCCACATTAGTGCTACACAATATAAAAGACATTTTCTCTCTTGGTCTAACAAAAAAATGTCCATACTCTAAACAACCTCCTTAATCAAGATGGGTTACACTCCTTTCAGGACCTATGTAATTCCTTTCCTCTTCCTGCTTTATTCTACTTTTTATCCCTTAGGCTGTGTTCCTTAGGTTCTCTGCTGTTTTCTCAGAATACCCTGTTACAGAATCTTCCCCTGCTTAAACATTTGGACAATTTTTCTACTTGTTGACATTCCCTTATTTTACTCTTATTAGGAGGTGATCTCTTAATTTACAGCAAAACAAGAAAAAAAGAGTGTAAACGGCAGCCATAACTGCTTAAAAGCGGTTTTAAAATATTGGTTTGAGCCAGATATCTAACTATCAATTTGGCATCACTATTTTTTTTGTTTAGTTTTTTTTTAATATAATTTTTTTTTAGATATTCTTTTTTTGCAGGTTTTAATTTACCCCAAAAAAAAAAATTTTTACTCCTCACATTCTCATTTAGACCTTCGTTACAAATCTAGTACAAATCGTTACAAATCTTAAAGTTTATCCCAAAAATCTTTTTTTTCTTTTTCCCCACTACCAATTTAATCGATTGTTTCTGTACATTTTAACTTCTTTTATTACTATATTTTAAACATCCCATAATAACCATCCCATTTTGCCTGTTTGTTTAATTTACTCTTCATACATTGAAATTACTTCATTGGAAAAAAATAAAATTGTACAAACTCAAACTAACGAATGTGATGTGGTTGGATTTTGTTTAATATCATACAAATGAAGGTACAAACCCTTCCCCTAAACCTACCCTCAACATAACTTTTCATACAAATTTGTGCGCGTTATTGGGAAAAAAAGTCCTAATTTCTCATTTTAGTAAAAATCATTTACTTTTTACTTTTATGCACTGGAGTACATTTACACTTTCGCTACTTTCAATTTTAATTGATTATAATTTTTCAGTACTTTTTTTTAACCCCTGTGTATTTACTACACCACACTAGATGTATTTATAGACTGAGCTTGTGTGTTATTGTATGTCAGTTATTGTTATTGTAAAAATAATAATAATAATTCACTACAGTATATTAATATTTACAAATTGGTTATTAAACCCTGTTTAAAGATATTAAGATAGCATACAGTACGTTACCAGCTTAATCTACAGATAATCCTTTCAGTGCATTGTAGAGCACTAATGCACATGTGTGTGTAATCTCTCACTCGGAAGTGGAATGCAGTGAACAGGTCTGGACCTGAACTTCCGCATGCGGCAGGAAGTTAGCGAACTGACAGTCAGACCTCCAGCAGCCCTCTAGCTCAACGCACCCATCTACGTGAGTGGGTGTTGGCCACGAGGAGAAAACCAGAAGAAAAAGCAGAAAACCTGTTTCTTTGGGGAAATTGTTCATCTATGAACCTGTTGTTTAGTAACTGAGTCCTAAGGATTACATCAAAGGTAAGGTGTGTGTGTGTGTGTGTGTTTCTTTTTAGAGTTCTGTAATAGATGGGTGTGATTGGTGTCGCACTTGGTGTAACGGTATTCACAAGACTTTTCTATAAGCTTTCGTTCACGTGTCAGGCAGAAAGACTTAGTCTACCTGTTGGTGCGTTCTTATCAACTCACCTGAATCAAAGTCCAAGTTGTACTTTTGTCTGTACTTAAATATGTTGACTTAGTAGGTAGAGACTGCTCATGGACTTTCCACCCAGATTTCTCAATTCATCATGAAGCAGTTGTTGTTTCGGACAATTGAAACAAAAATTCAGGATCATAGATATTCTCACTTTGTCACACCAATGTGAGTAAACTCATGTTTCCACTAATAACCACATGCTAAATGTGGTCAGCTGAGGACACATTTGGACAAAAATACATGGTAAACAGAGGCGAATGTGTCACACCAGGGAGGTGTATGACTGTAGGACTTCAGGTCATGTGACTATGAGCTGGACTGGATTTTTAATTACAAATATCCCGAATAATATGAATAATTGGGTTTGGATACATTGCTGTCTTACGATGGCACTTTTCAATCGTGAAAACTAATACAAAAATCTGAAGAAAGTCTTCGTACTTGCACTGACTGATTAAATATCTGTGATGTCAGCAGTGTTTGATTTGTTTTTAAGTTACAAAAATCAGAAAAGGTGGATTGCTCACCAGAGCTTGGCAGCACGCGATCGGCTGTCCACTATCATTAAGTGAAAATAACAAACAGCTTAGTTGGAACCACACCCAGCTTGGCTTAGTGCAGTGTCATATACCAATATAAAGAAACACAGAGAAACAGTCTACGGGCTGCGATGTCTTAAAGTCTTACATTTGCCAGTAATCAACAATCATCTTCAAAGTGTTCATATGAAGGAAACATGCACAAAGATACAACAACCTTCATATGATGAATACAATGAATAAGACAAGCTGATTAAAATGTTTACAGTGAGAGAAATGTCCTTGTAGTTTCGAGCTGAACCCCATGTGCCATCTGGTATAGATTTGACTCTGATGAAAGGTTATTGTTTTAGCTAATTGTGGTTAAAGGTACTGCAGTACCTCAGCAGTTGAAGAACTTGGCAGTGACTTGGTGGATCTTGTGTTTAATATCACTCAAATGTGACTGCTTAAATACAATGTTTCACCACATCTGTAATATGCATTGCTACACTTTGAATCTAGAGCCCTAAAGGTTCTTCGGTTTGCCCCTCTGGGATAACCCTTAAGAGTTCTATGAAGAACCCTACAACAGCTTGTTTCCCTATCAGAGAGGGTTCCAAGTATAATGCCTTTAGCCCAACTAACAGAAAACGTTCAACGTTCTAAGACAGTTAGACTGTTTCAAAAATAACGTTCGCGCAATGTTCTAAAAACATCTCCCGTATTGATGATTTGCTTCACAATGTTGTTAGAATGTTGCACCCAATGTTCACGATTAGACAAAAACTAACGTTGTGGAAACGTTCATGTTAACGTTCCTACAACTTATAAAGGTTAAATAAAAATGTTTTCAGAACACCCAGAAAAAAAGTACAATTATTCGAACCAAAAGTTCCAAGAACCGTAACTTTCATAAAACGCTGTGCTAACCTAAAATTGTTAGCTGTGAGGAAGCTAAGAACTCTTAACTATCCAAAGAACCCTGAAGGAACAGTTTTTGTATAGTGAGTGTATAGTGTTTGGGGGATAAAGGTAATTTGCACATAAAGTACCTGTTCATCTTCTAGCGGTTTCATTTAGATTCATACAGCAGCTTAAAGCCATCAGGTCTCAAGACGAATACTTAAAGCTAGAATACAACTGTTTTGTATATGTGTGATTAGCTGTGTCAGCGACTTTGTGTGTGCTGCATGATGTGTCATCAGTGTAGAGTCTTGTTGTTGTGCTGCTTTTGTGGTTGCTCTTAAAAATCCTCTCTGTTCTCTGCTTAATGTTTTAGTTTTCTGCTAAAGTATTAGTTTTCAAGAATGCAACAGCACTTTATTTATGTGGATTCCTGTTGTTGGAAATGTGTCATTGATGTAAACGGATTTCATGTGGATTTTTACGTCATTCAAATTTGGACTTAAAAAATAACTCAGATTTGCCCTGCTGTCTGAACGTTGGGTTTGGCTTAAACGTAAGAACATCTAATGCCGAATTCAGCTAATTACAGTACTCCTGAACAATTTTAATGCCCAAAAAACTACTAAAAATGGCCTATAAACATCTCTCCATTTTTACCCTCATTAAAAATTCTAGGATTTATTCAATTTGCAATTTTTAATATGCAATTTGGAAACTCCCCCATGATCTCCTTTGATCACAAAAAGCTAACCAGCTTGCATTTGTCACAGGAGGGATCTCAGTAACTCGATTTGCATCATCATATTCTTAACAATTTATTTAACAGCAGCCAAACCTGCGAAATACACCATAACAACCACGAGCTCATGTGTTTTTTTATGTTTTAAATAGAATAATTTAAGCAGAATTTAGTGCTGTGTTAACAAATTTGGCCCAAACACCAAACTATATAATTGGAATCAACATCCAAGAGGAGTTTGAGTTCAGGGGTACTTTAAGGAAAATTCAACCAGGAAATGTTTGTCTTTGGTTACCATGGATATAGAGATCAGAAAAAAGCTTATTATCCATTTAGAACCTATTCCACTTTCAGAAAAGGGGTTCTCCAAAGGTTCTTTGGATAGTTAATGGTTGTTAGCTTCCTAAAAGGGGTTCTACTTAGAACCCTTTCTGATAGGGAATCACTGTTGTAGGGTTCTACATATAACCTATTAAGGGTTCCCCCAGTGGGACATACCAAAGAACCCTTAAGAGTTGTAGATTTAACCTTTTTCAATAAGAGTATGTTGGTGATGGTCATGCTAGCTAACTTAGCTGGTCGTACTTCAGAACCTTTAACACTAAGCTACAACTTCCCTAAAAATCACAGAGTGCCCACTGTGGGGCTCTCTACACTCTTAGAAGAAGAAAAAAAGCTTCCTCACGGTGGTTATAAAGAACCTTAGTCAAAGGCTACTGGATAATTATATGCACTCTTAGAGAAAAAGGGTTCCTCAAGAGTTCTTTGGGTGGTTATAAAGAACCTTTGTCAAAGGCTACTGGATAATTATCTACACTCTTAGAAAAGAGGATTCCGCATGTGCTATTTGAATGGTTAATGGTTATAGCTCTCTAAAGGTGCTCTACTTGGAGCCTTTTCTGAAAGTGAAACCCTCTGTTATAGGGCTCTACATAAACCCTTTCTGGGTTTTCCCAGAAGGACAAACTGAAGAACAATTTAGAGTGCTAGATGAAACCTTTTTCTAGTATTTTATGTTGTAACCTCATAATTAGCCTACTCTCTGCTCAGAAGTATCGTCATTAAGCCTCAGATCATTTTGTGACGTGTAGATCGGAGAATTTGGTGCATTCACTCGAAAGATTGATTTGTTTCCTGTGTCTGTGGTGGAGTGTATGCACTGGCCCATTTACGGGTGTGGTGCAAGGGTATCTGAACACATCAGCTGTTGCTATTCACGATGAGCGTTTTTTTAAATGAGAGATCAACTACACCGCTCCCGCCCATTTGCTCGATGCCTACGTGCAATAGCTGTGAGCTCAAACCATAGCACTTTGGCAGGCTAGATTATTTTAATATGACAAAATATTTGGGCTGTTTAAAAGAAACCGGTGCTGGAATGGACTGCCAATCACGTCTTCTCAGTATCATGAGCCATCAGTCATCTGAAGCCACCATTGTTATGATTATAGTGCACTGAGTGGTCTCTGTGGTTTAAATGTTCGTTGGTGATAAATTCACTCCTGCTGTGGGCTCCAGGACTTGATAGATGCCATTGAAAAATGACAGATGTCCACATTATAGATCGTAGCTGTGGAAAAAATAGCAAAAGCAAAAGAAAAGAAATCACTTCAGCAGATTGACAATTGAAGGATATGATGCCACCACAGTGTTACTCTACAAAAGGGGTAGCATTGTGTAGGTGAGAAATGGAGGTTTGATTTTTTCCATCCCTTTAACCTATTAGTTACACACAAAACTTTATTTTGTCTGTCAGATTAAACTCCGTCCTCCCTTACACTATTGTGCACGCGCAATGCAACGAACAAAATACATAGTATGCAGTGATTAGGGGATGAAAATGCAATCTATAATATAGAATTAGTAGTGTATGTTACAGTTGCAATGTTCAGGAAAGTGTCTCATTTTAAATACATATGCAAAGGCTTAAAAACAAGTGACAATTTGTCATTTTGTCATTTAATATTGCCAGAAGTGCTTACAGTGGCCTATTAGGTGCTGCCTGCTTCCTGTTGGAAACTTTACTGATGCTTTCAAAATCGAGATGGGGGAAGTTGCCTAAACCACTTCCTTAAGTGAGAAACATACCAACGCTCCACCCCAGTGTTTAATTTGGAGAGCTATGTTACAATATAACACACACAGGTGCTGCTGGTACGAACTCCATCTGTTTGGGTTCAGTCTCGCATCCAAATTCAGAACAAGAAACAAGAATTGATGCATCTGTGGGGTTTTGTAAATAATATGCGAATCTAAGTTTCTGACATTAAAATAGTCGCCAAATGTAAAAAAATTTAAAAAAAAAAAAAAAAAACTAAAGCCTGATGATTTGATTTTTGTTTAAAAAATATATATAAAATACGGATTTGTTAGAAGTGATGCAGCAGTCGATTTTACATTTCCTATTCACATTTGATTAAAGGGAAGTCCAGATCTCGTTGACAACAGATCAACAGAAAGCATAGAGGAAGCTGGGAAACAAATAACAAAGACGTAACTGTGGCAGGTTAAACAGAAAGTGGTTGATCATTGACACTTTATTTCCTTCTAGAAAGCTTGATGTGCAGATGAAACTACCCCACAGCACAGTGAGTCACTATACGACAGACGAAAAAACCTGACCAAGGGTGTAACTATGGGTTGAACATTGGAGGGGTTGAACAGGACCTTCTATGGGGCTCCGGGGGCATGCAGGAAAGAACAGGCAAAAACGGGAAAGAAATGGCAAAAAGCTATTAAACAGCTTTTAGAAATATGAAAAAAATATAACAATCTAATCTCACCACAAGAACTCCAACCTAGATATGCAATAGTTTTAATGGTTGGTCTAACACAGTTAGAGAACTAACCCTCTTCTCAAGTGATCTAGCTGGCATTGGTGGTCCAGCTGTTAAGGCTCTGGGCTACTGATCGGAGGGTTGTGAGCTTGAATCTCGGTTCCGTCAAGCCGCCACTCTTGAGCAAGACCCTTTACTTTCAACTGCTCAGCTCAATTGTAAGTCACTTTGGATAAAAGTGTCTGGTAAAGGTAAATATAGTATGGTATATTAACACACCTTAGATAAGTCCATCTATATTTTATATATATTTCTACTGATATTTATAGATATTAACTCTTTAATGCATAAACTACTAAAAAACATTCAGATGACTAAAAAATATTCAGATTTATGGCCGAGTTATCATTATTGGGTGGGTTGTAACCCCCATCCCCCTTGGAAATTACGTCTATGGTGCTACCACCACATTCGTTCTGCTGGACAAGCTTTTGGATTATGTGACGAACAAATGTGTAAATCATGGACTGTCAGGGGGCTAATTTCAGCCACATCCCTTTTAAAGTTGCACTGTAGTAGAGCCTTCCCATATGTGACTTGTGTATCCACGACAATATAGTATACTTTAGTACATACTATAAGTGCATTAGGGACATAAAATAATACTTTTAAGTTTACTACGTTGTATACTATCCATGCACTAGTACTATACATGCTTTGAACTAAATTAGGACAAAAACTTGTCAAACTTTTTCAAGTTTTTTACATTTTTTAAGTTTACTCTGAGGAATACTTTACTCTGAAGGTACTATTAGTACACTAGCCAAATTTGAATTTGAGTAAAGAGGATTTAAAATCTCTTCTCCAATTAAAATTTTAAATGATTGATAAAAATGTATTCTGAACATATTGAATAGTGGATTAAAACTTGCTCTTATACAAACATAATAAATAATTTAATGTGGACCTAGTATGTGGAGTATTTCATATATTTAGAAATAAGTCTCATAACCGTATTATTACAAGTGCATCTAAAAGTAAACTAATAGTGTACTAGGCACCTAGTGTTAAGTAAACTGTAAGAAATAAGTTGCAAGCATACTTAAACATGCTAGTATATTAAAAATAAACTGGTAGACCCAAATGTACTAAAGGTTTGCATGTGTAAAATAATGACACTTGCAAAAAATAAAAATTAAATAACAGGGTTTACAGAGGATTGCGTCTTTCACATGAGCAAAATGGCAGAGTCCATGCAAATAGATTCATTTAGCACCTGCAGTGTGATTTGCCGCAGCCTGACAGTCACTTCAGGAACATAAATTAATACGACCAGAGGGCAGCTCATTTCCACCATTTGACGACCCCCCCCTTACTGTTTTATTAATGTTTCTCGAAATTATGTCTCACTTTCTCAAAATAAGGAAACAGTTTCTCAAAACTATGATTTATTATTACCGCGGTAAAGTTGGTAAATGAACCTTATAAACAGAACACACTCATGTCTACACTCTTTTATTGGGCATTCATATAATATTTTAAAGAGTTTTTCAACACGCCTAACTCCATTTAATCTGTGTTAAACTTGATGCTTTCGGGAGTCTCTCTGAGATTTGAACTCGTCACGGATATCAAGAACAAATAGCACACGCAGAAACCTCATTTAAATATTGCTTCCTCCCCTGACGTTTTTTTTTTGGTTGATCTGCACTAGGAACGAAAACATATGACTATTGTATTATGTTGCCTGAGATGTACAGAGTTGATTATACACAGAGAAAAGAAGCCTCTGAAGTAGATTACTGAGAAATCTGTTCTTCTCCACCATCTGACATTTTGAGATTAGATTTGGGTGAAAGGTAAAAAGCAGCTGAGTATCAGTTTCCTCTCTTCGTGTACTGCACTCCCACATTTTCCACTCTTTATAGTTGTATCGTGGACGGCTGGAGCATAGAGGACTACATTATAATAAAACTCTATCTGGCAGAGGTTGTGCATAAGGATCACTGTAATGCGTCTCCAGCTGGCTTGTGTCTAAAACTCCTCAGGAAGAGCACGGAAGAGGGGAGGAGAGTGTTGATTAGCCCCAGGTTTCTCTATTTAGGAGGACTGACAGTGCGTGTTCACGTCACTCAATGGCGTCCCTCGCTCGGGAGGAAATCGCGTAATGGATTTCAGCTCAACCACCTGTTTTTGACCACTGATTTCCACTTAAATATGATCTTGGCTCGAGATGACCACAGTGGAAAGAACCTTTACCAAAAATATGAGCTGTTTCAAGTTCATATAGTATATAATTAGTACACTAGACTAGAAGAAAATGTATGAAACCAAATGTCATATTCATTCCTTATAAAGTTCTTATTCCTTCTACTATTTAGGCCCTCAGACATTTCAGTGGAAAGCTCTGCAAGTCTTGAAAAAGAATAGATGCCTGGAAGAGTTATGCAAACGATGCTTTTATCTCCACGCACTGGGTGTTGTGCAATTTCTAGCTCTGGGCTACATATTTGACGGTGTATGTGCGTAGATGGAAGCTACTCTCTGCTGCTTTAGATATCTATGGCTATCATCTAGGAGTGAGGAACCAAAGAAAGTTAAATCAGTTACCTGTTACCTGCGAAATAAAACTACATGGAGTTAAACTATAGTTAATAAGCATCAGAAATAACAGAAATAAATCACAAATAAATTTGCATATATGTTAACCTGCACCAGTATTGGTATAGAGAGATTGACATACTGCATATTGTAGCTTATTTTTTATTTTATTCTCTAATTTCTTTCCTTGTTTTTCCATGCCGATGTTCTTAATCTGTTTGCAAGCTTTCCTGCAGATGTAGTTGATGGATACAACATCACAGTTTATGGTCTTTTGTCTGTTGTAGATGGACGACATCGATGCCATGTTCACGGACATGCTGCAGGAGATGGATCTCCTGTCACAGGTAAGATGTTTCTTCCATTATCGTTACTTTATTCAGACCCCATGTTCCCAAAGCACTGTTGATTTAGTACCATCTTTAGCATTAGAACAAAGTGTCAACAGTCATGTCTCCACCGATCATGTCTCCACCATCTTACGATGACCTTTGTGCCCTAAATAGCAAAGCATTTGACAAATCTGTTTATAAGTGGAGGCAGAGGCAATGAAAAACTTAAATTCTCAGGGAAGGTGAAGAAAAAAGATTTAAAATGTTTGGGTGATGGCAAGTTTCAATGAAAAACAAACAAACATAGAAATGTAATAAAATGCTGCTCAAACACCAGCTGAATTTGCTGATCAGACCGATCTGAGAACCGTTTAATGGGCATGGCCTAATATTCTAATAAGCACTGCTCTGTCTGAGACTTCCAGCCTGCTAAACGCAACGGCGCAAGCGGGAGAATTGGGACTTGCTCACTAGTTTGCTAAGTTGCTCAGACTCGAAGAGAGCATTTAAGTGTAAATGTATAGTTTTGAAAAAGGTTTTGTGAGAGAAAACATTTGCATAAGCTTTGTGATTGGTAAAGATAAAGTTTAGGCAAGATTAGCCCTGCCCACTTTACATCAAAAGCATTGAAAGAGGAGAAATTCTGGTGTAGTGCATGTAGACAATACATTTCATTATCAATACACTGGCATTAAATTAGAATTGGAAAGTCACCAATTATTCAGACTTACATGTACAGTATAGTACCAGTCAAAAGTTTGGACACACCTGTTTTCTTCAGTTTTACGATTTCCTGCTATCTTAGAATAATAATAAAGACTTTATTATCATTAACACTATGAACACAGTGACCAAGAAAAGTCAAAACTATTTTAGAATTCTTAACAGTGTTCCTGATGAAGCTTTACACACTCTCGACATCTTCTCAACCAGCTTCATGAGGGAGCTTCACCCAGGAGGCCTTTCTTAAACTTCCCAAATAGGCAGAGCGACTTGTTGAGTAAAACTATGTGTTTGGGGAAACAATTTAATTTTAAGTAAAAACTACTTGTTTTAAGTGTTTTAAGTAAAAACTGAAAAAATTTGAAAAATACATTTTGATTCAGAAATAAATTTATTTATGGGCATTAACCTCATTATTTACATTTGTCTTAGAAACAAATTTCAACTATAAGCCTTTATCAAAAAGACAATGAATATATATATTAAAAATATATATTCAATCTAGTGTCCAGATTTTTGACTGGTAGTGTATATTGGGTGCCCACAGGACCAATTAACCTCATTAGAAAGCAATCACTTATTTCGGTTCCCCGGAAATTTAACATTTGATTTGCTGTGTTCAAATGGAGTTTTATGTAGCCAACTATGCCATCTCATCTGTACATGACAGCTGATGTAACTTTATTGCCTTATTCTGCTGGCTATTTAGTAAGTTTGTTGCAAGTTAGCTAGTTATCAAGCACAAAGAGAGAGGACTGACTCTGTATATGACTCCTTGGCATAGATTCTACAAGTCTCTGGAACCCTACTGGAGGAACTGATGGAGCACCGTTATTCCAAAAGATATTCCCTCAGTTGGTGTTTTGATGATGGTGGTGGAGAGCCGGTGTCTAACAAAAATCTCCCATAGGTGTTCAATTGGGTTGAAAATCTGGTGACTGTGAAGGCCACAGCATATGATTTACAGAATTTTCATCCTCATCAAACCCATTCAGTGACCCCTCGTGACATGTGGATGCTCTCATTTATTCAGCTTTTTCCTTTCATTTGTCACCCTTCTGTAGTTTAAAGGGTTGTGATGTAGCTGATACCATTTCCAAGTCAGAGGGGACGTTGTCAAAGTCGTGTTAAAAGTAGTATTCTCGTGCATGGCCAGTTTTTAATGAAAAATACTCATACTTTGGTGGCACCATGCCTTTTCCATGCCTCACCCTCCTTGAACATGTTACATCAGAGGATACAAGCTTCAAGCAAACCCCCATCCTGAAATGTCCTGCTTGTTGCAGTACATACAGTTTTGGCCTAGATTTGCTAACCAAGGTTTTGTGTGGTCTGTTGATGGATGTCAAGTGTAATAGTTTGCTCAAGATTTGGTGCAAATCTCCAAATTACTGTCAACCTGTAGATCATATTGAGATGTTACTGGACTTGACAGTTTTGTGAACCCTACAGTTTACAGAGTTCATAAGAAACCCCACTGGGTGAAAAATGAGCACAGCGTCCAGAGATTGTGATATTAAACCTCTCCAGAAGCCACGGGGATGCTGGTGTCACCGGTGTGCCATGCTTTTTTAAACTGTTGTTAAAACTTGACAGTTAGAGAGATTCTAGAGAGACTTTAGCTGCAGAAACGAGGCATGAATGGTTTCTCTATGATCAGCGCTAGCTTCCACAGTTTCAAAGCAAAGCTAAGCCTCAATCCAAACACAAGCATGTTTTTGACTGGATCATTACGTCCTTTACTGAGTTATTCAACTCTTGCATATCAATTAATCATGGCATCGCCAAGTGTCACACATCAGTATGGCCTCGTTTTCAAACTGAAATGGACTACTGCAAATGAGAGGAAAACAACACATCAGTCTGAAAACACCAACAACAAATCAAAAGAATACGTAGAATCAATAGACAAACAAGTCATCTATGGTGATCAGAAGCTGTGTATGGCCTTGTTTCCGCTTGTTATTAACATGCTCATTTCTCTCATCCTACCGATCAGCGCATTGCTT
>JAOUQW010046185.1:0-16315 GCA_028565825.1 Olivaichthys viedmensis | reverse complement strand
TGCTGGGATATGCGAAGAATCAATTTCACTGTACTGTACTTGTATATGTGACAATAAAGGAGTATTCTATTCTATTCAGGCTATTCTACACCTCAAGCGCAATACCTTTACACAAATTCAATCTTATTAGATATTTATAAATAATGTCAACTCAAGCGGATAAAAGGTTATGAAAGTTATTTATTTTATTGTAGATAATGGCATTTATTGTGATTTGTGTGTGTATGGATGTAGTTGCTGGGCTGTAATATCCATAAACGGTAGGCTAAAAAACCTTCTGGTTCATTCTGTAACTTAAAATGCCAGCCGTATTATGCTCATTTCAATGGAATCCATACAACAATACCGTAGCCAGAAGTGAGAAATGGCATTCCTGTGCACACTGACATTTCCCCATTCTGGGGCTCTACTAGATCTTCAGAGGCATCGTTGTGATGCGGGGAATAAACAAAGACAAGAGCTTAATGGCAGCATTTACAAACCCCACTCCTGAGACACACATGCAAATATGGGCATTAGGGAAAGGCCTGATTATTGTGCACGTCATCACTCAAACTGAAAAACGTAGACAACATTGCTGATTTCAGACAGAAAACATAAACAATGCTTTCTGGTTGTTTTAAGGTAACAGATGTCATGTTGTACACTTGTGTTGACGGTCTCTACTAAGCCAGACAGCATCCGAGTCACAGGGCTTTAATGGCACACCTATCCAAGCTTACAGTTTGTGACCGCCGTGCAGACAGACGTTGTGTCAGCACTTAATCAGACGGTGTGGATCTTGGTGACGACGTCTAGCCATTGAAGTGCAACAGTGTTTCGCTTGGCAAACTCCCAGATCGGGTAGGAGACAAACAGCAAAGACGGCATCTGTGCTTCAATGCAAATGCTGCTGTCTATGCTGCGTTCACAGACTTCTGGAGAACTCCCACCTACAACAAGATCTTTTTCAGATACAGATCTTTTACTCTGTAGCTCACCCAGCTGGACAATTCTTAAGGGTAAACCATCTGATATCTCATTTCCTTATGAAGACGGGCCTTTCCGAGTTGCAGTGAAATACATCCATTACGTCTCCCTGACAGTAAAGGCCGTAATAAAAGCAGCTGTGTGATGGAGTTTGATTTGAAGAGACGGGAGATTTGTTCTGTGTCCATGGCTACTAAGGACGTAATGGCGGATTGCGTTTCCATAGCGACGTGTAGAGTGCTCCCCGAGACGTCCACCAGAACAAAAAGGAGAGAAGAGCAATTCGCCTCAAATCGACTTAATTTGCTCCAATGAAATCCTTCACACATTATAGCTTGCTCCGATTCGGGCGACCGCCGCGTGACGCACTTGACACCAAACTAGGTAGCACAATCCATGCAATCAAATCTATAACGGGCAAGACAAACAGCTTAATATATCAAAAGAAAAAAAAGGGGGGGGAAATCTCACTTTCTGAATGAAATGTGTCTGATGAATCAATTTTTGCACCTTTTTAAACTTCTCCATTTGCTTTGAAGGTTGCGTTCAATAACATTTGCTTTGCCAAAATAAAGTAAGAGATGAAAAAAATAAAATAGGGGAACAAAGGACTATTTCACCAAGTAAAAAGAGGAACACTTTGTAAAAATAAAATATTTATGAAAAGGCCTTGCAGTGATTCTGATCAAGATTTCCCATCTGAAATCCAATTATAATCTTGAAAGCACTGGCCTTTGGCTTAAAGCCCACAAAAAGTCTCTGATCACACAATGACCCTGATGAGTCAGAAATCCTTTGATATCCGCATGTCACTCACACCGGTGGCAGATCAGGGACATGGAAAAATCTTCAGTGTTTTTTGAACTTGAGTCCAGCTGGATAGATCAACTTTAGAAGAAGAATACAACATTTCCTTACTAAACCCCTCAAACTGTCAGAAAAGCCTGAGTAATTTGCAGACCTGATTAGTGAGAAACTCTACTTGCAGATTATATACTATATCTCCTCTACAGAGCATTCAGAAAGCGGTTGCTCGCCTGGTTCATAACCTCCAGAAGTTCTCTCATGTGGCTCAAATTCAGAACTCTTACAGAAGTCAAAGGGCTCTGCACCACATTATCTACGTACCCTGGTTCAGAATGTTCTTCAACCTCAGGCGACTGGCAATGTCTGAGACCTGCGCATGCTCGTAAGGCAAGAGCTTGCTGCTTTAGTGTCCTGACATAAAGGCTTGGATGAATAGAAACTTCCTCCTCCTAAATTCTGATAAAACAGAAACACTGATGTTGGGTACCGAGTCTGCCTGCAATAAGGTCACCGAGTTCACCCTGGAGCTTGATGGTTATTCTGTGAAACCAGAAGCTACAGTTAAGGACCTTGGTGTAACCCTAGATGCTGGTTTATATCATTTGATTCCCATGTAGGTAACATCACTAAAACTGCTCATCACCTGAGAAACATAGCCAAAATAAGAAATATGCTAACTCTGCATGACTGAGAAACTAGTGCATAACCTCTAGATTGAACGATTGTAACATGTTGCTGGCTGGCTGGCTCCAAAGAACATTAGTAAAGCTAGCGCTACAAGTGTTTTTAAATCCAGATTAAAAACATACTTTTTTAATTTAGCTTATTCGTAGCTATTGGGTCTTTTATCTTAAATTAAATAGACTTTTCATGATTCATAGTACTAATAACTATATTTATAGTCAATTTATTAGTGATTGTACATTGGCTCTTTAATGTGCTTGATCATAAATACTTTGTTTTGAATTTCAGATCTTTTATATGTCAAGCACTGAGATTTTGAACTCAAAATAAAAAGTGCTATATAAATAAATATTATTATTAATATTATTATTATTACTTAGGTCTGCCAAATGACTAAATGTAAATGCTATAAAAAAAACACTATAGGCATAACGCAACATTTCTGCTGTTCAAACCAAGCCTTTGAATTAGCAGGCGCTGCAAACCATTGAAGGCATTTTCTTGCACACGTTTCCTGCCATCTCACATGGATTACTGTAATTCACTCTACATGGGTCTCAGTCAGTCCTCTTTGGCACATTTGCAGCTACTTCAAAATGCTGCACAGTTACTCTGTGGTGTAAAGAGGAGCGATCATATTACCCCAGTTTTTTTACCCTCAGTGCCTCCCTGTTCATTTTAGAATCCAAGACAAAGTCTTGTTTCTTATCTTTAATGGACTTAACGGACAAAGTACCTCTTGGACTACCAATCTGCTTAATCTACATCTACATATCACCCCTAGACACGCGAGGTCTTCTAATCAGCTTCTTTTGACTGTTTCTCAGTTTCGGTTAAAGCAAAAAAAGGTGACAGTCTAGTGGTTGCCACCTCAAGACTCTGAAACATTGATATAAGGCATGGATCTTCTCCAAGTTAAAACTCAAAACCTATTTTTACTTACTAGCATTAAGAGCAAAGTTGAATGTGAGAATGCTCACTGATCAAACTGCTGTATCTTAAGTGTTTGTGACTTATAATGCTGTAAAGCATTTTGTTGCAATGCTGGTGGTTTTTAAAGTGCTATAAAAATAAAACTTACTTACTATTATTTAATTTCAGTGAAATTACAGTTCCTTGTGATGCAGAAAATATTAGTGAAAACAAAACAGGAGGTACCAGAGGCATAAATGACTTTTTTTAATTATTCCTCCTTGCCTTTTATCAGTCCTGTTTCCCTCAGTAGTGTCAATCGTATTGCCTGTTTATTTATTTGTGGTTGGAGGCTTCTTTATCCTCTGCCAAATTTCTACATACAGTAGAATTACAGTTTCATATTCCCTTAGAGTTTACATAACAAGCTCTCACCATTTCCTGACTTACGGCTGAAGCTGTACTTATGTACTTACTTACTTATGAAGCTGTCAAAGTAGGAGTTCCCTCGGCATTCTTTCTTCACATAACATTCTGGGTCGGGATGAGCAGGAAAAGAACAACCATCTTGCCTACATTCACATTCCAAACCTTAATGCTCAATTCGGATTTTTGATTCTCAGATTCAATCTTTCTGCCTTGACAGTTTACATTCGTGTTTGTAAGTGATCCGTATCGGTCATTAGCGTGAGCCGACCTCCGCTCTGAAACGGACCACATGCGCACGTTTTTCAAATTTGTAACATAAATAATTTGCATGTGTCATGAACAACAACAAAAAAAACATTTATGAGACAATCATTGCAGCAGAGATAAAATGAACCATGGACCATTACAATACAAACAAATACAGCCTAAATCAAGATGCTGTGGGTGCTGCCATCCGTTCAGATCATATGAAATGTTAGGAACAGTTAAGGTGAAGGCTGAGTTTGGCAGTTGTACACTTTCTCACAGCTTCATCTGCATGCAAACCAACAGAATCCCTCTTAATCCTTATACGTCCTTCAATGTTAGAGACAAATGGCTGTATGTGAGCTTAAAGCATACATAGCCATATCACTACAGCATTTAAAAACTTTATTTGCTGGCACAGTACAAAAGGTTGTCACTAAAAATGACAAGTAACTGGTCTAATGTTCTAGTTTACGTATATAAGAACCCGGCACTGCTTTAGCCTTCATAGTCCAGCATTTACAAGAAGCTGAATAATTTACGGCATTTCCATGGCTAGGACGTTTTTATTGACACAGAGGCGTTTTTATGGAAGAATCATAAACCATGGTCACTAATTCTCACCTTGTCACTACATATAGTTTTTCTACGCTGTTGTTCTTGAAGCTGTTTTCTGTAAAGCAGGCAATTTCAATTGAATTGTAACAGAATACGCTGCATTCATTCAAAACACTCATAACACTTCGGGAATCTCAGATTGTGTCACAGACTTTGAGAAAGGTCAAAAGGAAAGCAATATTGAATAGTCTCAAGAATCTGGCAGTCATTGGAATCCTTATTAACCCCTGAGAATCAGCATGAGGGTCACTACTGTCTCTGTCTCCGTCTCACCATCTCTCTATGAAGGTTGGTTCACTCTCTGAAACAGACGTCTGAACAGGCCCCACATCTCTGCGCTGATTGGCCAGTAGTGACATATGAAGGGGCTGGAAATTGATGGGAGCTTCAATCCTGCTGCTGCGATGAGACGTATGCATTTGAGAAGAAGTTGTCCGAGACCACACGCTGTGTCTGAGATTGCGCCCTCATTCACTCGTTCACTATTTACTATAGAGAGTGTTCTATTTAGAGCACTATATATGGGGCAGCAGTAACGGAGACGCCGGACTGAATTCAGACAACGCTTACCACTGAGCGCTCCGGAAACGCATCATCGTGACCAGCCTTTATATATACACAATCTGAATGTTACAAATTTCAAAGCAAACTGAAACCACAAAAACACACAAGTATTAAAAGCGATTTTCTGGATTAAATACACCACTAACAAGTACATGTTGGCTTTAGTGGTCGGTAAACATAATTATTATAAATTTACTCCGGCATCCATCCTGACAAGTAAATTTCGAGCTAAAAGAAATTCGCTGTGCATTGTGGTACTTTAGTACCGAAGTAGTGTACATCGGTTGTACACTGGATTTACGGTGCACTATGGGTAACAATATAGTGACCTATCCAGGGAATATAATTTGTCCACTGAGAATTCAGACCACTACAAAATGGGTGCACCCCAAATAGTGTACTATATGGTGAACAGGGAGCGATTTCAGACACAGCGACAATGTTGGGTGTCGCTAAAAGTAGCAAAGCTGATAGTTTAAATAGTTCACCATCGACAACCTCACAGTCTATCCGGCACAGACGGCTAAGAATCTTGGTGTGATTTTAAATGACAGGCTTAACTTGCTATGCACTTAGCTTTGAAATTGTCCTATTCGTCACTGATTGTCTATTGTATTTTTATGCAGTTAGGCATGCAATTGTAGTCTTTAGTACCTTGACCACTCTAGCACTTGTACACACTAGCATTTGCCTCATGTCCTCCAGGTTATGAATCCTCACAGATTCACTGGGTGCTTGGCATCGCTGCGCCTTCAACTGTTTGCACGTTTTGTACGTCGCTCTGGATAAGAGCGTCTGCTAAATGACTAAATGTAAAAGTAAATGCATTTTCCTGACGTGAAATGACAGCATCGTTCCTTTTTAAATCAAATAGCTTGTAAGGAGTTTAGCTATTTTATCAACCGAGTAGCCGAGTAGTGTTGATTAACGCTACATTGTTTAAATTTCTTAACATAGCCCGCACACTATACATTTTTATTGATTGGAGGATCTTTTCTTTTTCAAGTGAACACAATGGAACTGTTTCTTATGGAGTCAGTGTTTAGAGACAAATTTTTTAAGTACAGTAAACAGAATTGACCGTCTTGGACAGGGCACTTTCTCAGACGAGGCCACACCGAAAACTGCAAACTATCCGGTGTCGCCCAAAAGAGGATTGGCTTGTTCATTAGGGATCTAGAGCTACAGTAGAAAATCATCATACCCTGTCAAAATCCTTACCTTTTGTCACATTACACCCTGGAAATTAAAATAAATTAAATCTAAATTTTCCTAGCCGTATTTACACATTATAACCCTCAACATCAAAGTGAAAATAAATTTTTTAAAAATTCTGAACAATTATTACAATTTAATTTGTAAAATACCTGGTTTGGATAAGTGATCAGCCCCTTAGAGTAACCATAATAAACTTGCTCAGGTACAACCAATCACCTTCAAGATCACACGGAATTGGCCCCCACCTGACATCAATTGTAGTGGTTTTCATTACTTCAGAATAAAACCGGCTGTTCCTTGAAGATTCCACTACTAGTAGTGCATGGTAACGTAAAGAATTCACCATGGTTGGAAAGGTGCTTTCAAAAGGGAGCCAGTATAAAGTTGTGGAAAGGCACAAGTTAGGAGACGGATACAAAAAGACTTCAAAGGCTTTAACTATCTTTTTGAGTACCATTTAGAGAGCATTATTAAAAAGTGGAAAGCGTATGGCACCACCAACACCTTGCCTAGATCGGGCCGTCCCTACAAACTGGATGGCTGAGCCAGGAGGATATTGATCAGGGAAGCTTCTAAGAGGCCAATGGCAACTTTGAAGGACTTGCAAGTCTTTATGGCTGAGATTGGTCTGTCTGTGCATGTGACAACAATCTCACAAGCTTTACATAAAGCTGGTCAGTATGGCAGGGTGGCAAGAAAGAAGCCTCTTCTGAAAAAGTGGCACACTGAGTCTCGTTTGCGCTTTGCAAAAAAACACTTGGAAGATTCTGATGTCATGTGGCAAAAGGTTTTATGGTCAGATGAGACCAAGATCAAACTGAACTCTAAGCGCTATGTTTGGCGAAAACACCACCCAAAACACACCATGCCTACTGTGAAGCATGGTGGTGGCAACATTTTGTCGTGGGGGTGTTTCTCTTCAGCGGGGACTGGGCAATTGGTCAGGATTGAAGGGAAAATGGATGCTGCCAAGTACACCCAAATTCTTCAGGAAAACTTGCAGCCCTCTGCTAGACAGCTGAAGGTGGGCAGGTGGTTCACCTTCTAGCATGACAACGACCCTAAATGCACCGCCAAAAACACAACACAGTTGCTTAAGGATGAGAAGGTGAATGTCCTTGAGTGGCCAAGTCAGAGCCCTGAAGAGAGCAGACCATCGCCGCTCACCACGAAATTTGACTGAACTCGAACAATTCTGCAAGGAAGAATAGGCAAATATTCCCCAATCTAGATGCGCAAAGCTGGTAGAGCCATATCCAAACAGACTGATGGCTGTAATTAAAGCAAAAGGTGGCTCTACGAAGTATTACATCAGGGGACTGATCCCTTTTCCAACCCTGTTCTTCTAGTTATTCATTTTTTAAATTAATTTTCAGAACTGTTGCCCTTTTTATCCGTTAGTTGAATGTTGTAAGGCAAAATGTGTAAATAAATCTAGAAAAATATCTTTTTTTTTTTTAAATGGGTTTTGATTTCATGATGTAAGACAAAAAAAGTGACTATTTCAAAGGGGTATGATGATTTTCTAAAGGCACTGTACATCCGGATTTCTGTAAAGCTGCTTTGTGACAATGTCTATTGTTAAAAGCG
The DNA here is from genome assembly GCA_028565825.1 of Olivaichthys viedmensis. Lineage (NCBI taxonomy): Eukaryota > Metazoa > Chordata > Actinopteri > Siluriformes > Diplomystidae > Olivaichthys > Olivaichthys viedmensis. The sequence goes on along the minus strand of JAOUQW010046185.1, from coordinate 8,278 downwards.
CTATAGAAATAAAATTTATATCGAAGCTTGTTGTCATTTTGTTTAAATAGACAACAAAATGTGAGTTTTCACCCATCATCACTTGCTGTTTACTAACCCGTGCCTTGTTTGATGGACAGCCTGCAAACAGCCAAAAACCCTCTACTGTTCTGAAAAAAAAAAAACATTAACGTTCCAGGCTTTCAGAAGTTCGTGTCGGACGTTTTTTTCAGAAGCACTTAAGAGACTTCAGTCTCTCTCTCTCTGTCTCTCTGTCTCTCTGTCTCTCAGTATCGTCAACACGGACTGATCTCAATCTCACCAAGCTTTATTCCAGCATTACAGCTGTAAAAGAGAGACTTCAAAGCAGGCACTTTTTCCATGACCAACCTTTCCCTGCTAAAAAAATACCTGGATCATTCAGATAATGCAAAGTTAAAACACAAACATGGTCGTTGTTATGCATTTTATTTTCACAGCTGTGAGAGACACGTTATTATTACAGAAAAACACACACAGTACATAGCGTTGCCCCCAGATCTCTCGTAATCGTCTGCTCTGTCCGGCTCAGCGGGAACGGTGGGAAGATCAACATTCCAGTGTCAGCACAGCAGATACATGACGAGAAAGCAGGAGCTGGATTTACATCAACCACTCATGCCCACCACACTCAATCATGAGCCCCACAACCACCGAGGCAAACTCGGTCCATCTGTGTGGCATATAAATAACTAATAATGTTCCATCCTTTTAGCCATTTCCAATCTCTACAGTCTACAGGCACATTTAACCCTTCAAATGTGGGAAAAAGTTTTTTTTTTTAAACAGAAGAATAGATAATAATACCTTTTCATTATATTTAAATCACTTGAAGGCAAGAAATCCACATTTGAATATTTCAGATCCCATGTTCTACTTTTAGTCGCTTAACATAAGTCTGTTAAAACACTCGTTTCCTAGACTTTTTATCGTTTGATGTATAAAAATGGGTCTGAATACATGTGCATCATTCATGGCACACTTTGTCACATTTTTAAAATTGTGTATTGATTTTCTAATTGAGTCAAACTAAATAAATAAATACATTTATTAAGGCTCATTAATAATCAAGCGCACTCCAATACTAAATCCGAATGCAATTTTCTAAAGGAGTTTGACAGCCCTGGTGATTGATGTCTCTATATACACATATGTTGTAAGGATAACGAATATTCCAGAAAATTCAAGATACGGCGACAGTAAACATTTTTATTTAAAGACCAAGCTCAATGTCACTGAACTACTTACCCAAAATCCCAAAGGGAAAAATTACAATGTGTCAGTTTCATAACCACATACCATAAATAAATGCGAGAGCAGAGTGGAGAGAAGTTTGTTTTTTACATGAAGTACATGTACCTAAAAGCAGATGCGTCTCGTCAGACCTTACACTGCAATCTGAATTTTATGCCTCAATGACTGAGCTTTGCGACTCCAAGCATATTTGATAACATGAACAGCACGTCAACATCAACTCAGCCTTTCCACTGACTAGAGAGATGAGTGAGAAGGTACATGACATAACAGGCTCTACATGCTAAGTTTTACGAGCCATGAGTTCCTCTAAAACGTAACGGGTGACAGAAGCATCCCCAAATGCCCTTATACTGCCATTCAGCCTCCTTCATCCTCCCTTTTCACCTCCTTCCCGACAACGTGCTTCAGATCAGAGAGGAAGCCAGCGATGCAAATCTACAAAAGAAAAACCTGTAAAACTGGAGCACTTTTCAAAGACACTTTTGTTGTGCACGTGTCTTGTACCAAAGCAGTCAGCATGCAGGATTGATAAACTCCTGAAGTGTGCACAAACTTTTGATATGGAGACAAAAAGCCAAGATAGGAGACGTGAATATGCAGACGTGTACGTAGAGGACAAAGTTGTATAATATTTAGGAACTAAAAACGTAACCAGTTTTTGAATTAGTATGTACTGTACTACGATGACAGATACGTACATCAAAACAGGATTTAAAGAGTGCATGTACATTATGATTAAACACATGGACATATGTATATACAGAACTGTGCAAAAGGCTTAGACACCCTAAATTTATTATGCAAGTTTTGTCTTAGATGGTTATTTTTTGTCTTCTGCATTAGTGTGTCATTAGAAAAAAGCTAATAATATATTTTCCAAACACTTATTTTACAAAAAAGAACATTTTCCAAGTCATTAAAGAAAGTAAGATATTCAGTAATAGAGCACTTTTTTAGATAAAAACAGAATCAAGCCTGTTCTAGGATTTTACCTGCAGAGACAGAAGCAAGTGAGAGCCAAAGTTCTACAGAAGAACTGTGACAAGTTCTCCAAGATTCCTGGAACAACCTACCAGCCGATTTCCTTATAAAACTGCACGACAGTGTGCCTCAGACAATTGATGCCGTTTTAAAGGCAAAGGCTGCTCACACCAACAAATTGAATTAGTTTGACTGTTTACTGCTTTTATAGTATTTTTTATATTGAGGAACTTTTAATAAAAGCATTTTCGCTTCTCAGAATTTATTTACACGTGCACAGTACTGTAAATATTACACTAAAGAACGCATCATTGTGCTAAAGCTTTAAACCACAAAGAAAAACTCTATAGGCTTTGCATGATATGCTAGAAACACAACAACATTATGTTCAGGCCTGAAAAGCCCGTTCCAAACGAAACCCCACTGATTCAGAAGACGGTATGCTCTCCTCTTAACGTCCTGCCTGTCTTTATACACAGCGCTAATGAAAAGAGTCTCCATCACTCAGAGCTACATCACTCCTACTGTTACTGCTCAGACATTCACTTGGAGTTACCATGGTTACTATGCAAACCTCCATTATAATCATCGATTTTTCCAATTCCCATGAAGCTATATTTGCATATCACAGTGCAAAGATAAATGATGTGTCTTTAGGCGCCATTCGGGAATTCGAGCACCTCTGCCACCACCAGAGAATTTAAATCAGAGAGGATTACATAAATGGATATGCAGAAACAGCTACTCACTGCAAATTTGCTGTCTAAATAGTGTTAATGGGTATTTTCACTACCAAATCTTCTAATTTTCTAAATTTGCAACACGGGTGCATCTTTTTGGATTCACAGTCCGTTATCCAAAAAAAAGCGCCCTTTTTAGTGGTAAAAACACAATAATTTTACATTACAGATCCTTGAAAATGGTGAGCAGTAATTCGAAAGTTTCCGGTTATAATTTTAGAGGAAAAGGAAGCGCTGTTATTGGACCCCATACGATTTTGGAGCACAGGAAGCAGTACGGTGAACTTCAAAAACCTAAACGGCGACTGGCACTAAACACATTTCCGTATGTCACCACAGCAATTTGAACCACTGCTAGCACCTCACTTTAAAAAACAATGCACAAAATACAGGATTAGAATATCATGTGCTTATGACAAGTTTTTTATTTAGAAAAATGCAACAAAAAAAAAAACTTGGCTTGATTTAAAAAAATAGTGCTCTGTCGCAGAACGACATTTTCAGATTCGGGGTGCAAGTTGCCATAGAGTAGCACACCCTTGTATTATGTACTATGACATGACGTTTAAGTTAGCTATCCAAGTTTCAGTCAAACCAGTAGTGCCACATTTAAAGAGGTTCCAATTATTAGTTTTATTGAATAGCTACAAAAATAATTTCCTTAATAGAGAAAATAAAAATTTGGTACAAATTAGATTTTACTTGTTATTATGAGTAACAGTGAATCGATCGTATATTGGTCGGTCTTATATATTCTCAGAAAAGCCAATCGTGACATAATTTATTGCAATATCTATCATATGGTTATATTGCACAGCCCTACTGGCTGCTACCGCTTCCTTTAGGCTCCACGGCAGTAGTGACTGGCATTCACACCAGTTTTACGAGCTATAAATGTCAGTCATCTAGATGGTGAAATGTAAGCCGCATGAAAATAAACAAAAATATCCTTGTTCAAAGCAACTGTCTGTCTACGTCTCTGCAAGTACTTGGAGCAACTCGTGTTTTATAAGCTGCTACTTTTTTTCCTTAAGATTACACCCGGCTTTAAAACCACCTCCAGCGTCTGCGTTCTAGTGAGAACGTGTTTAAAAAGACACGTGTGAACACTTGCTTAATCGCAACGTGATCAGATCGAGTTGTCTCTTTGGCTGGGTCTATTTCACAGCAGGCCCAATTTATTGATTAACCAAGAAGCTCCATTTACATGCAATTAAACCTCACAAAATGTTCTAATAAGATCTTTCGTTCTAATAAGAACCCTGCATAACGTCGACTTGGGCCAAATATTTTAAATGTTTAAAGCCATTATAACAATACACAATATTTATTATGATATTTAAGTTTGCTAAAAAATCTTTTTTTAAAAGCCAGCAAAACAATAGTGCCACATTTAAAAATCCTATTAAGGGGTCAATTATATTTTAATTTAACGTCTACACAAGTAAATTAAAGTAATGTCTAATCAGCTACTTAGAGTTTTTCCTCTATAGAAGATAGAAACACAGAGACAAAATCAAATGATGTTCCACCATGGCAAAACAACTTTCACACTCACAGACAGTAGGCTGATGTTCCTTGAAATAGAATTCTGCAGTTTGACTGCAATACAGTCTGATGTGCTGCTGAGGAACAAGCTTGTGAAGTGAGATCAGCCATCAAAGGTGAATCATATTTTCTTATGCATCAAAGTTTCCTAAATTACATCCTGTTAGTTCCCTAATGTGTACCCTGATTCCCATTAATTGCCTAAATTACAGCTTAAGCACCATACGCCATATTTTCAACTTGGCAGATATAGTTTGTAGAATGAAGGCGGCATGTGATATACAGTGACATTTTGTGGGCTAGCCAGCTTAGCATTGCACCTAATTCATAATTCATGTTACGAACAACGTGAGGTCTGTAAGGGAAGGCTGGGTGCAGGAGGAGGATGCTGCAGTTCTACAACAGGGAGCCCAACCGCCATGCATCCTCACCAGGCCTCAACTCTCCACAGCTTTGCCAGGCTGCCATCTTTGCCTCATTTTGCACCAACAAGACCCCTCCGAGAAGCCCTGGAGTTGGTCAGCGTTATAAAAGTACTGACGATAACTGTGATACGTTCACAATTATATCAGACTATCAGACACTACCCAGCCCTAGTAAGCGAACACCATATCCTGTTTAATACAATGAGGAAGTTATGCATTAAATTTCAGAGTACCTTTATACCATCTCCTGTTTAATACAATGAGGAAGTTATGCATTAAATTTCAGAGTACCTTTATACCATATCCTGTTTAATACAATGAGGAAGTTATGCATTAAATTTCAGAGTAACTTTATAAGAAAATGGTCTCCTGCCAATAAAATGTACAACTACAGCAAATATTCTAGTGTCTAAAGCAATCAAAATAATTGCCTTTCGCAAGAACTGCTGAGTATACAGACGGAAAAGAGCTACGGTTCAACATTTTTACTCAATTTGTTGGTGGAAAACTTGGACAGCTATTCTCAATCATGACTGCCAGAAAAGAATATAGAAATTATGTGCAGGGATTTTATCAGACGTTCTTCCAAAGAGGAAAAATAAACTGGGGACTGGAACTGGCTAATAAGGCATGCAAAAAAAAACCTGTCATTATATAAATCACAACTATAAAAGAACTTCTGAACAATAACTAGATAAGTGGACAATTGTAGATTTCCTCTTCTGACAAACCCCTTTTTATGTTCACAGGTATTCATTTGGCAGATGCTTTTATCCAAAGCGAATTACAAGTGAGGCATTAAAGCTGGACAAAAGGAAACAAAAAAAAGGGGGCACCATGTCTTATTAGCGCTTATTGTTAAATTCTTCCACATTTTATAATGCAGATGTTATAGATGGCCTGTGTGAACTGTTTGTTCAATAGGAGAATGACTAAATTCCTATATGAATACAAATGTTACTACCCAATTCAAACATAATTTGAACAACATTTTTTTCTTTTTATATATTATAGTAATATATAATATTTGATCATTCTCTGAAATCATATAAAAGCCCACAATCTAAAATACTCATCAAATAAACATATACTTGCCGAATGACTTGCCAGTTTTATTCTAAGGCAGACAAGAGCAATAGAGCAAGAGAGTTAGTTTGCTTTCCGTTCATTGGTGCTCAGAAAGAAAAAGTGTGGTGCATTCCTTACATGCATCACACTTCAGAACTTTTCGTCCATGTCCAGATAGAGAGAAATGCAAGTCAAAGCACTTAAACCCTTTTTTTTCCATTAAATAATTTTGCAGTTCCGATCAGTGCACATTTGACTGAATTAAAAACTGCATAATTTGAATTCTCATTATACATCAAGTGCAAATATTAAATGAGTCACTAAATGCCATGAACTGTAGCTCTTTGCAAAGACCAATTCCTCATTATTCCTACGCGTCGCATCTCATTGATACAAGAACTAGCAGGTGAAGACAATCAATTTAAATGTAAATTTACACTTTTTATTTTTGTATATTCCGGCTATTCATATAAAAGGCAGAATGTCTGCATTGGATTTCTGTTGAATGTTGTGGTACTTGTAGTGGTTACTATCTGAAAATATAATTTGTTTTCAGTTTCTAACCTTTTGCTGACAGTGTTGCTAATTGGTTTACGTTGTATTACTCTCGGGCGTAATGGTACCGTGTTCGAAAAGTCTGGGCTACAAATCCTACAGGGACTCAGTGGAGGCTGGCAAACGACTTCAGAACACATTTTTAATGTGTAAACATATTAGAAATGAACAATAACAACAGTACAGCAGCAACACATGGGCTGTCTAACACCCAATTGCTTCATCAATGGTGCATATAAAATATCCTGAAATAATTTGAAGAAATTTCTTATTTTTTAAAATCAATTGGATGTACAATGGTGCTTCCATGCAAACAAATGTCCTTCTCAAGTTCAAGTTGCTTTATTGGCATGACAAACAATCTTACATTTGTATTGCGAAAGATTAATATAATGCCACTGAAATAATGCTCAGGAAAGAAGAGATGATCAAAGGAGGAACCCCTCACTAACATGAGGCAGGCCTGGTTTAGCAAGGAAACAAGAGTTTGCTTAGAGCAGGCTTTGGTGAAGCTGAGAATGCCTCCCGTTGCTCATTCTCTACAACAGCAATTATTATTGTACTCAACACTGCTTAAAGTAGTTACATTCCAGCTATGGGTAGTAGTCTATGCCTGCAATAATATGCAATTCGTAACAAAGAAAAACAGCATAAGGATTCAGCGTTAGCCATTCTATTTGTGCAAAATAAGACCTGATTTTTATGTTACATTTTAAGGATAAAGTCAGGGAAGGGTAATGGTGTTTTGGTGGAACTCGGTTGTTACTTTAGAGCTTTTTAGAACAGTGTTGGGTAGAACAGTTGATTTCACGCACTGCTCCAGCAAGCACTCAACATCGTCGATTCCATCTGAAATGTGAACCCGAGCTTCCAGCTGCGGCCTCAAATTAGACATCAGACACTTCTTTATAGAACATTTTGTCAATTCTAACATGGCCCATGTTTACGGTATGGGATACCATTCAGATGCAAAGAACAATTAGAATAACTTTATAAAGTATCTCTGAACATGTAATTTAAAAACAATAAACCAACCGTTATTGAATAATTAATGATTTTTTCCTTAATTCCCAACAAACTACTGAAACTGGCCTGGGAACATCCTTACACCTTCACTCTCAAAGAATGCCAGGATCTATGAATTGCATAATATGCATATTGGAAAGAGTCCTTGTGTAATTCCAACTCCACCCCCCCTAAATGAATATAGATGATATGCTTTAGAAAAAATGGGGTTGTTTAAATGTAGCTGTTTAAGCGTGCTGCCACTGGTTGTCGTGCACTTTGATAACCTACCGCTAGCCTCCATTCATATAGCCACTGCTGTGGAACCGTCCATTCTTCCGGGATGTCCGTTATTGTTTTCTAGCAAATCACAGCTACAAAGGTTGTGTTAAAAAGACGAAACAAGAATTCAAGTGGGATTTGTGCAGTTTGCTAAATGGTTCCCCCCACACTCTTTAATATCCATTTTATCTGAGAAAATTAGACAGTTAGCAAAGTATACATCTAAATAAAGCTAACGACGCTCGCTACGGGGGTTTGTTTGAGGGACGGACTCTCGGACAGTATCTGGACGGACAAGTGATTTCCCTCCGGAATTTTTATTTTACTCTGACCCCAGCTTACCAACATGCTGGGATATGCGAAGAATCAAATTTCACTGTACTGTACTTGTATATGTAT
>JAOUQW010046128.1:0-16331 GCA_028565825.1 Olivaichthys viedmensis | reverse complement strand
TTATGTGTAATATTTTTTCCCATTCTTTGAAAGGTGCTGATAATTGTAATATTTTATATACTATGTAATATATATATATATATATATATATATACGCCGAGTTACCAGTTTATTTGGTACTAGATTGTCTAACTAATAAACTGACAACTCGGTGTATATTAACCAAATTATTGAATTATTTGCCTTGCTTTTTTGGGTCTTGTCTAGTCTTGTATACCTCTTATTTGCCTTATATGGAAGCCCTGAATTTTTTTAATTTCCCTGAGTGAAATTTCTACGATTTTATTTAATTTTTTTGCTTTGTGTAACAGTATCTGGTGCTAATTAGCTAATTGATTTTTTTTATTTTTTCGCCTTTCGGCTTCCGTAGCCTTATTTTACTTAAATTTTTTGTCTTATTTGCTACTTTTTGAATTAACCCAGTTCACAAATAAACTGTATGTGCACACTTGTTTGGGAAAGTGGGAAAGTTACTGTTATGTAACACTTTTGTTATTGCTACTGGGGACCTAAGAAGTACTGTTTGGGCCTCATGATCTAAATTAAGTATTTAAATATCTAACTTAGACCCAGGGTTTCTGGCAAGAATGGTATACACACGGTAATAAATATTCTGATTCTGCAGCGACTTGTTGTTGACTTTTGTTCACTATCCACAGAAAAACTCATTTAAAAGTTAGCAACTCATTTAGAAATTGATTTAAAATGAATGGTTACGAGCTTCTTGAATCATTCTTTGCATAAATCTCAGCCATGGCAGATTTCCTCTAACTTGTTCAGACTGTAATTTGCAGGTGCTGTAACAGATTCTCCATGGTGTTATGGTCTTGATAATGACTGGAGCTCTCGCTGACTTTTAATGTTCCAGTGAGGCTTTTGCCCTGGGCTTGAGTGTGCCGTGCCGCTGAAAGACAAATGTTCACCTCAGGGTTTGTTTCCTTTAGCACACTGAATGATGGTTTTATGCTGCGGTTGCCTGTCATTTTCCCTCTGCATTTCTGTCTTTAATGGTGAATATATCCTGCTGAGGAAAAGCTTTCTGATTACAAGCTCCTGCCACAAAGACGGACTAAACGCACACCTCTGTGGGGTGTAGATGGTCTGATCCGACTGTAAGATGTTTTTCCTCATCTTCACACAACATGCCCTTGGGGAAATTTTTATTTTTTTTCTGTTTGAGAGTGCTGTTTGGCCACTTTGTTAGTTCATGAAAACACAGAAACATAGTGATGCTGAATGATGTCTTCCCGCTGTGGAAACCTTTTTATCAGGTATGCATTTATTAAAGACAAGCTGAAATCAAAACTGACATTTTTTTTTTTTAACCTTGTTAGCTCGTGTACTTGATCAGATTGGTGCACGATTCATCTGTACTAATCACTTAAAAGACAAAATTCTTCTTTGTCCGAAATCTTTCACTAAAGTGCAGCAACTTTTGTGCCGCCTCTAAACGGCCTGTAACTCACGGTAAAGAGTTAGCTCACGCTCGCAGCCATATCGATTAACTTTTCACAAACCAATCAAATCCCGATGGATAAAAACCAAAGTCCCGCCCAACCCCTAAATATGCCGTTGCACTTGGAAATATGTCACGTTGCGGGAAAAAATGCGTTCGAATTTCCGTAATTTTGCCCTTGTTCAGTGTCGAGCATTCTTTACCCCCAAATTTCACACATCACCTGCAAATTCGGAACAACTCGCACAACTGAATTATGAAAAGATGCAAAGGATAAGGTTAGCTGTCACGAATTGTCCCCTGTTCTGAGCTCGTCTCGGTTCCCAAGGCAACGAGTTTTTGTCATGTGTTATTGTTTTGGTTCCACCATGTGCTTTCGTTTTGTTTTGCCACGTGCCTTTGCTTTGGTTTTGGTCTTGTCTCCGCCCCTGTCTTGTCATTGGTCTGTTCTCCCATTGGAGAACACCTGTTCTGTGTTTCACCTTGATTAGCTTGGTTATTTATACCCTGTTGTTTCTTTGTCTTGTGTCGAAGTCTTGTCATTAGTTAATGTCAATTCTGAGCCTTACATTTCCTCGTTCTGTTTTTCGTGTGTCCTGGTTTAGACCTGTGCCTGTGTACCCCGATTATGATTTTGGATTACCCGTGTTTAACTCTGTCTGCCATTATTCTGACCCCGGTATAGACTCTGACAATGATTTCTGGTTCTGCCCCAATAAAACCAACACTGAGTTTAGACACTTGTGTCCTTCTCATTACCACAAATTACAAGGGCGAGGCTAGTAATTATATATTTTCTCTCAACTTCATTCGAGCAATTGGCCAAAATCCAGCATCACCCTTGTTTGTTCGAATTCATGCAATTTTCTTTTTTTTTAGATCAGGTTCTTCAAATGCGTTGTATCATTTTTCTTTTTAACTTGGCTACAAATCTGACTTGTGTTTTTGACAATTCATAGAACTGTGTAGCTGCCAGCAGCCAAAAGCTGAAGGAAAAAAACATAATGTCTTTGTAAATTCACACAAATTTACTGAAAAACACTGTGATCAAAATGATTTTAAGATGTATGAATGTTTATTGTGAAAAAGTTACAAAGATAAAAAAAATCTTACTGTTTCTGTTGTTTCAAAGCCCATGTGCCATTCCTTAAAAACAGACATAAAGATCTCTTCTTCTCCTCAACTTACGAACACAAATGTGGGAACCATCAAACGTTTAGAATCTGGACTTTTGAGATAAAACCACTACATTCGTCTCGTTATCGCCAGTGATAACTGACTGTATATGCTAAATATGTTTTGATCACATTCATCATAAATAAAACACTTCTTGTCCACTTACAAAGTCGAATATGGGTTAAAGTGAAAGTGTATAATCTGCACTTTCAACAGAATTTCTATGAGGTACAACAAATTATAACTGCTAACTGATTTTAAAGAATTATTACTGACAGATGACCTTTTATCCCCCCAAATGATCGTGATGCCTCTTCACATTGAGCGTGTGTGTAGCTCTGTGTTCATGCTTGTGTGTTTGTGCTGCTTGAATATTCTAGTTTCCGCCTCTGGGACTGGCTATTTTAAACATGCCATCTGCTTACGAGAGCTTCATCTCTCTCTCCCCCTTTCTCTCTCTCTCAGTGTAGCACAATATCCTGCAGCTCTGCTTGAAGTTAATGATAATGTGTCGGCAAAGAAAAGTTCTGAACTTTTCAAATACAACGCAGATAAAGCTATATAAGTTTTAGAGAACCCATAACCAAAGAATCATTTTTCTCAGCACAACATCATTTGTCATTTCTGGGTGACAGAAAAGTTTAAACAAAATTTCTCGATAAACTTTAATAAACTCTAGAGATCTTGAAGTTCAGTAGAAACGTGGCAGAGAGAGAACTGACAGCAGAGAGCATCATCTTAGACTGACTGCAGTGTGAAAGCAAGGGCGCTTTATTCAATCGGCAATATAGTGAAAAAACCTATCGTATTAAACTAAATTTCAAGTGTCAGTAAAACTTAATTGTACTTTAAATATTATTATTTTTAGAAGTTTGTATTTTAGGGCAATGCCTCACCAACCGAAATAACAGAGAACCTAAATCCATCATTGCTGTCTAATGAAGTTAATGTTGGTCTTGTGTCTACTCAAAGCGAGTTTCTTAAATCTTGAGAAATCCAAGAATCAATGTCAGAATTAAAACATCCAGACAGTAGAGTCAAAATCAGAGACAGTTAGAAACAAGGAAACCACAGCTTCATGATGTGTTAAATACACTTACGATACTTTGCAAACAAGGAATCTTAGTGGGTATAAATACACAGAATAAGGTCAGGGTTCCACTTGATGTTAACTACGCGTACGTGTATGCAAGATGGCTGCTGCACATATCCTGCGTTCATTCAGCGTGTCGATTGGGCACGTCCCAAAAAATTAACACAACACATACCAGCATAAATGGCGGGGGCAGTATAGTGAAGCAGACTGGAGACGAGATTAAACCAATGGCCCGATACACTCTCTACGCCAGCGCCGCTGCTTCTGCCATTTTCTCAAGATACACATTATCCCGCCATCTTCACTGTTTACCTCGTGCAAAATCAGAGGACGTGGTCGAAGAAGATATTCCGGTGATAGCCAGGTATGTTTCGACTCTGACCTGCCCCCTAGTGGACACAGTTTTTAATCCTCCAGATGCATGAAAAGTACACAAGCGAGTATGTGAACAATGACGCTCGTGTAGCTGCGGCAAGTATAACCCCGGGAGTAACAAGGGATAACAAGCAGTAAGTGAGACTAATTAACTGCCACAGCAACGAGCTAAAGGGAACATGAAAATTGAAAATATAAGGAAAGCAGAGAGCAAAACAGGACAGACAGTAGACTATGTTGAGCAAACAGGGACAGAATCAGGACGAGCATGAAACATATATTGTCATGTTACAGTTGCATACTTTTTTATTCTACTGCTGTCCAGGATCTTAAAGGACAAAATGTGCAGAATGAGTCTCAGTCAAGCTGATCTCATTTGTATGAATTCGAATGACCGAGGGTGATGTGGTTGAATTTCATACAAACGAAGTCATAAGAAAAGCTAACCCTGCCCTTAACCTGTAAGACCACGTTACTTATAATGGCTGATCACCAAACTGTCATGGTGCTGAACTTTATTTGGGGGGGAATCTCTTTTTACCAATAGGTGTGTGACGATATATGCCGATATGTTGGTGTATTGTAATAGGAAAATGTAATTTAGTTATATTATTAATGCTATGCAATATATGCTATGAGATTTTTAAACTAACCTACTTTTTAAAGAACGATGATCCCAAGTGAAAAAAAAAAAGGGATTACTACATTGTTTTGATGGACTAAAAGCGATCCCTTGAAAACAAGGACACAGTGTCATTGATGCGAAGCACCACTTCAACAGAGCACTCATCTCTCCATCACGGCTGAAGTACGCAGGTCTGAGCTGAATATTGGGGTTGTTGAATTTAATATGTCTAGATGAAATAATTGAAGCCTGTCCTTAAAATGTGGGAGTTGTTCTACTTTTTAACAGCAGTGCTGACATGAATGTGAGACATTAGAATAAAGGAAGCTGTTAAATATTTCTGTGTCTATAATGGGAGAAACTCTCCTGGCTGTAATAAGTAAGTGTAATAAGTGCAGTAAATCCATGGTGTCACTCTGGGGGATTTCATTGCCCCCTGAGAGCAGCTCTGTTGTGTGTTCGGGTGTCTGATTGAGCAGTAATGAAGCAGGTGCTTGAGGTGAGCTGATTTTGAGCCTTGTAAAAAAAGTTAATACTCATAATTACACAACTTACACCACACACACAAACACAGAGAGAGGTGATGAGGTGAGGAGAGGCAGCGTTTGTTAATTAACTGATGCCACATTCTCTCAGATAATCACATGTTGCACTTGTCAGGCAAGCCATAAATCCACCCGGGTGAGAGCTGATTTATTTTTATTTTTTTCTTAGTTTATAATATTTCTGAAAACTCCAGTTAGTGAACAGAAAAAGAGCAGCACAGCCTCCTGGCACTAGCTGTAACAGCACCATAATCATACATATTTCATGTTTTTAAAATTAATCCTGCTGTTTTGTCTGTCTTCCAAGGTTCTACAGTCTCGTTCTCAAGCCTTATTGCTCAATCCCATCACTGCGGTAGTGATAAAATGAAGAAAATCGGCAGCGCAAGCCTTCAGCACAGGGACGATTTGCTCTGGAGGTCGGTTGCAGCGCGTCAGCTGTTCATGATCGGGGAGAAAAGGCGAAAAGAGGTCAGAGCTTTTGCTGTGTACAGTTGAGCGTAAAAGTTTGCATCCCCTATGGTTTTTGAATAAAAAAAGAAAAATGTACCTATATTTTACACATTATATACAAAAAAAAATAGAATTCCAAAATGTTCAAAATAAAATGTGAGTATTTTCTGCAACAAGACAACAATCCAAATGCATTTCTAGACATTTGTACTCATTTCAAGCTGGAAATTGTGCTGTTCCATTGGTAGATAATTTTGGTTCTTTATAGAAAAAAATGCTTAAAAATATGCAGAATTTTCTCCCTATAGAATAAAACATTTCAAGCTTGTAATTAGTAAAAATGCCTAGAAATAGGATAAATAATCGTATATTTATTATTATATATTATAATTATATATTATATATTAGCAATTTTAGACAAATTTGCCTATATTATAGATGCTTTCCAAGAGATCTCTTTTTCAAGAGATATAATTTTTTTCGCAGTGTTAAATTTACATTTATTCATTTAGCAGATGCTTTTATGTGTTTTTAAGTGAGGCAGAATCCAATCGAAGCCCAGAGTTGGACAGTTGAGGGTTAGGGGTCTTGCTCAGTCCCTGAATCATAATTAGTTACAGAAGTGGCGAGAGTTTCTTTATTGAAAAAAAAGTGCAAAGTAAATGCTTAATCATTTTTTCAGAGAATCTATTAAATTTAATAAAAGACCTGCCCATTTTATTCCTGCATAATAAAAATATGTGAACTGATGATGATCCGTTCGTAATTGGATTGATTAAAAGTCATGAAGGTTATTTCAGCTGTGATGAATTTTATGACTAAGATAATAAGTAGTTCTGAGCGTAATGCTGATTCTTCAAACCAGGAAGCATGGAAATGGGTGAAATGTTTATAAAGGGAAGCTGCTTTTTCAACTCCTCTTCTACCTCTCGCTTTCTCTCATTTCTCCCGTCTCTTCCTCCTGTGGAAGATGAATGATTTACAGTTGGCTCCGGGCGATTAATCTCACTGAAGTGCATCACAGAAAATCTTACTGTTTTTACACAAAATTCTAATAGGAAAGAGCAATTTCATTGGAGTTTATTCAAATCAAGTCAGAAGAAAAGCTGCAAGCGCTAACTCCCACACCTAACACTGCATTCCCATCATATGGGAGCAACAGTAATTCCCACTAACTTTGAAACTGGGGGATTCAAACAAATGAAAAAAACAACGATGACTGCTGTGGTGACTGTGGCCGTCCTCCCTGGACCCTTTAAATTACAATAATATGTCGTTTGGAAAACTGACATAGAAAAAACCGTAAAATACAATTACGATAATTAACCTTCCGGCAAAAAACAGACAATTACGATTCATTTACAATCATTTACATTTGTAATAAAGTTATTAATTGTCCTTCTATCAGTTATTATTGTAAAACCCAGCATAAAATGCTATATTACAGTAACTAAACTTTTAGAAAAACAATCACTGTTATTTTACAGTCATAATTCTTTTTTAAAAATTTTAACTGTCGTTTTTGTCAATTATTATTTTAACATGTATATTTAGGAAAGACATGAAAATGTATTTAATATAGTCATTTTAGTTTACATTTTTAGCGTATTATGAATTGAAACTGATTGTACTACCTGTTTTAGTTCCGTTTAAAAAAACATTATTGGTAGAGATATTCTCATGTTTAGCATGAACACAGCTATATGCTAATCCTAGCTAACATTTAAAAAACAGCTATGAGTGCTGTGGTGGACAAGTTATATTCAAGTTGTGTTGCGCTAGCTATCTAGGTTTTGTAAATAATGCTTACCTACAGCAATAAAAGCCTTTCAGTTTAACCCTGGCCTATTTAATACCTTCTTTTGGTTAATACTTTTTATAGAGCGATAGTAGCTAGCGACCAAGCTAGGTAGCTATTTAGCTATTCCAACGACAAACCCTAGGTGTAATGCTAGCAAGCTAGCTCTTTTTACTACCTTATTTTGTGCTGGCATTGGCTAGCTAGCCAACATACTCCATTGGCCGTCACTTGTTGTAATGCTAGTTAGCTTATTTAATAAGCTAATAAAAGCTAGTTTGCTTTTATACTCAACAGTTACCCAATTTGTTAACGATTAAAAACACTTTTTTGATTCATTTTGGTCTAGCACATGAATATGACGGCCATGGGATACAGTGTGACCTTCGTGTACGTAATGAAGGGTAACGTTGTGGGGGATTTCAGCCAATTGAAAAGTATCTATTACCAAACAAAATCGTAAGAGGGTTTCTAGTAAATAATAGGAGGTTTTCTCATCCTCCTGAATCTTCTCACATGGCTTAAACGTGCCATAAGCAATTCATAACTTTTGTCTTGATACGTTTGCGATGGTAGGATGGCGTCGCTGATGCAGACTGCTTGATTAAGCGAGAGTGATGCGTTCCAGTATGTTGTGTTCACACGGCGGGATCAAATGCTCTAATTAGATTTGTTTTGCGTCTTTACCCGATTGCATCTGCGGGTGTCGACACGCCATCAGCATGTAATTATTTGTTGAAATGAAATGCATGGATACGTGCTCTGCTCGGCTGTGCATGCTGAACTCAAGATGACTGAAGCTCGGGTATATGCTGAATGTGGGACGGATCTGATGTTAATACCTGTCTAATTGAGTTCTTATTATGATATTAAGCATCGTAATCATCTCAGTCACTCAGACTCAGACTGCAACTGTCTGCCTGCCCTGTGCTCACTCTTCTCAAATATGTGCTAATTAATGCCTGGGTGGACTTTGTTTGTTTGTGTGTGTGTGTGTGTGTGTGTGTGTGTCTGTGTTTGGATGATGCTCTTAATGGATGCTCTCAGAATTTACATATAGGAACCTGAACATCCCAACCCATAACCCCATCCTGTGTCTTTCTCTGTCTCCTAGCAACCCCCAACATGCTCGCCGACCCACGTCTATCAGACCCGAGCCGATAATCACAGATACGCCAAACAAACACTTTCATTTCAAATGTCAACACATGTTGTCATCATTGGGAATTGATGTTGACTTTCCTACTTTTGGGCTGAACTTACCACACGTGGACTCGAGTGTTATGTGGGTTTAAATTTGTCCGTGTTGCCTGATAGAATAATGTTTAAATGAAATAATGTTAAAATCATAAGTTTGTGTTTGTGCATTTAACTGTGTAGAATCCTTGCTATGAAATAATGGAAGTATGTGTGTCTCTATATGTAGTCATGTCTGTCTTCTTTATTTATACATTACTGTGCTAAAAGTCTAAGGCACCCTTAATTTTCTTTATATATATTTTGTCTTAGATGTTTATTTGATGTCTTCTGCATTAGTGTCATTAGTGAATTGTGTCATTAGAAAAGAGCAAATTTCCTTTATCTGGTGGTTAACAATAATGATGGGAAAATGTATTGAACAGAAAATCACACAAAAGTTTTCAACACTAAGTTACAGTATGAAATCTGTAAATATTTCATGTGTAATATTGAACTTTTGTTTCACGCTGCCAATTCATCCAATTTCATCAAACAGGTACGTTCCAGCTGTTTCATGCGAGCGCAGTTCATTTGCATAAATAAGTGATAAAACTATTTGACTCAGTGTTGGAGGCGTCTGTGTTAATTGTAGATTAAATTCACATTTACAGGATTATTGTAATTGTCTGATGCCAAAAAGGTAATAATGTGTTACTGCACGGCTGTTTGACTGAAAATGAATGTACTGTAACATTTTCATCATCGTTATTGTTTACCACCAAATCATTAACAATAAGTACTGAATAACCATTTGATTGAAAACTAAATAAACAAAAGGGTGTGCTCTCTGACTTTTGCACAGTACTGTAAAGAATAAATGTCATTTGCATACAACGGTGCAAAATATTGCACGAGACACCATTTTTTTAGGCCATCCATAAAAGCAATCGTTTGGAGGGAAAAGTTTTTATTTGAAATGTACATAATTACCCCAAATGTAGTCGATTGACACAATAACCTTAACCAATCTGATCCGAGTTCTTATCCATTTGCAAGCATGAGCCCGTACTCTATATAATTCCAAAAGCTTTGCAATCTTTTAAACTTTTTTTCCCCACTCTCACACCTGTAATTAGTGTCCAACAGAACCAGCGCATCAGAAGAGCAGGTAGTTACACTGAGCTTGATTTATTTTTTTTGCATATGTGATGTGTCTGCACTTGGCCCACACTTTTGGTGCTTTGTTCTAATTGCTTTATCATAACCCAAAACCGTGGGAAGGCAGGAGGATGGTGAGGTGCAGTCTGGGTTTTGAGACGAGTTAAGGTTGAAGCCCGGAGCCAAAAACTGGAGAATTCTAATTTACTGTGGCGAAAAATTCTTCCCAAATAACACATCTGCTGATGCATTTTTCTCAGTCTGCTTCTCCCTGCCTTCCACACCCTGCTATAATGAGTATTTGTTTGATTCCCTCTTCTCTCTGGCTCTTCTCTCTTCCTTTTTCTTGATGAGAGCCATCATCTCATTTTTCACGCTGCAGTAGCCAAATGTCTCTCCCTCCCCTCATTAGATCCACCTGTCATTCCTTTTCCCCCCTCCACATTCAGGTGTTCAGGCAGATAGCCTCCAGCACTTATAACAAGAGTGCTCTTCCCTGATGTTCTCTTTTTGTCCGTGTCTCTATCATTACGTTCAGGTGGACAGATGTGGAATTGCCGCTGGCTGCAGAGCAGTAGGGATGTAAAAAGGCATTATAGAGAGCCAAATGTGAAAGCCTTTTCCTTTATATATATTTTTTTCTTCCTTCATTTAATTCGTTACGGTGAGCCCTACTTGCCCACACGCGTCCCCTGTGAGTGAGCTATTTCGTGCCAAATTGGTATGAATTCAAAAAAGACGAGCGTTTTCATTGGACCTCATATGAAAGAAGTAATAAGAAAAGCAATTTTTTTAAACTCTGCCCTTCACCTAACCTTAAGTCGGCTCGTGAACATACTTGTGAATTTGCAAAATGTGTGACCATAAACAGGGTCTTGGATCCCAAAAATGTGTATAAAAATGAAGATGTGTTTAAAATATAAAATTATTTGTTAAAGGTCAGAGCTTGTCTTACAACTTCATCCGTATGAAATGGAATGATATTGTTCTTGTTTATTAGAATTTCTCTAAATCTTGTTTTAAGACTGGTAATTTAATTCACAAAACATTTATGTGTTAAAAGCAGCTCCTAACCTAAACCTGTAAAAACTCAGTCCAGAGGACGTCCGACGCTAAGACTAAATCACAAACAATCCTAATTTGGCTGCAACTATTAAAAGATAGTGACCTAGTGAGCACATTTATTGCTTTGCATACACTTAAAAAAGTTAATTAGTTTCAGTGACTTTTGTGGAGTATTATCAGGTATGCTAGTTTTAGTCTAGCGAGTATTATATTAGCCTAATGAGACAGACACTACAAGCATTTTCTTTTCTTTCCTAGCAGGTAAAACATTTTATCACAAAAAAAACGTCACTGTAGTCAAAAAGGTTGCTAATGTTACCAAACATGTTAGGACTATGACACCATGTTTCGAAAACTACGAAGCTTTGACATTAGCATACATACACAGATCAGAGAAATAGACAGGTCGGGAGATCTAGCAAAAACAGCAAACGGCGCAATTAAGTCTCAATTAAAAGCTTCACCTGGTTCGGACATTTTTGTCTCGTTTTTATTCGTTGAGAAAAGTGTCATTACATTTCGAGAGTTTGAGTACTAAGGTACCAGAGTGTTTTGAGTACCAGGGTGAATTATTATTTAGCTATCGTTTCATTTGTGTCATGGAAAAAAGGTCGTTGACGTACATTTTTCGCCAAATAAAATGAACACTGCTACACTACTGTGTTATTTTTCCTCACCCATATTTAGAGAAATTGTGCTACAATTATTCCTCCCTCCTGTGCTAGGATTGGCGAGTGGTTCTTGCTCATGAGCATTTGGACAACTAGACAGTCGAGAAGCCAGATTGTTTAAAAAAGGACACGAATATCCAGCAAAAGTCATTTCTCAGGATACAAATGAAAAATACGGTAAAAATGGAACACATCTCCGATGCTCCTCAAGTTATACTGTTTTGTATTTTTGGTGATGTAAAGGATTTTTTCAAATGTTCAGTGTATGTTCTGGCTAAACTATGTTCGCCTGGTCGTTTATTTTAATATGGCAATGTGTCCCAGTCAGAATTCATTCATGAAACATGCCGTCCTCGTAATAATGAGGTCAAACACGCCCTTAGTCTTAGCTTAAGAATTCTTCTGATTATTTCGTAAAAGTTCCTCTGCAGTTTTATGAATAAGTTTTAAGAAGAAACTCATAGCTAGGAACTACTAACCCATGTTCAGACAGCAGGGCAAATCTGATTTATTTTTCAAATCCGATTTTTAGTCAGAGTGTCCGCATTGCAAATTGCAAGCGCCCAAATTTTGACTGTAGTCCCATTTGCTCGTGTATCCACGTTGGTTGTCATAGTAACGGGTCAGGCGTGCGTCCGAGTAGTGTGGGACAGGCGAAAGGTTATAACGTTGGATGATTGAAAGTTGAACATGGGTTTTTTTTTTTTACCCTTGAAAACAGAGATATTATATATATTCTTTTTTTTTTAAATAATACAAATTTTATTCAAATACTGAGATTCGTTCTAAGGGCCTTATTGTGAATACGGTCCCAGGTTTATACTACCATATAGCTATGCAATACACACCGTGCTGCTTCCAGTTTAGAGCCGAGAACTTCGTGTTTTCCTCCGAACACGGAAGAGTTCAGCCGTGCTGCAATCTATCGTTCCACTCGAATGCTCGAACACACAGAGCTTCAGGCCTCACAGCTCGACTGAGGACCTTTTCTCCCTCACACACTACGATGTAGTTAAGGTTCGGCTCCCTCTCCCACCACACGCCACGCTCCCACACAGGTGCAGTTTCTCTGCCAGTCTGGTTAAGTGGCTGTGTGTGGAGGTGTGTGTGATTAGGAGGTAGTTCCCTCTCAGAGGTCTGATGGAAAGAGACGGGGCTGTCTGTCTGCTTTCACACTGATGGATGCAGCTTGGCTCGGTGCTCTCGGAGAGAAAAGTGTCACATCACAGGAGCGTTTGCATATTCAAAAGTTTTTCTGTTCGTTCAGCAGAATTTCGCACGGGTTAATGAGAGAAGTGATAAAAAAAAGTGAAAGAGACAAAGTTCTAATAGCAATAGCACTAAAACTCAGATAAAGTGATGCCTAATAAAAAAAATGTATTGAACCATTAAAACTAAGGGCTAATTTAAGAATGTTTGCGTTTTCTTTTTAAAACGACTAATTAAATCCCTTATTCTGCTTGGCCATGCTTAAAGAAGACATCATTAAGGAAATGACAGTGTGTTAGGGAATGAAATAGTTGCACCTATGCCTCCGTTTACACACTACCTAATTAGAAAAGTAGATCTACTGAGTAAACAGTGAAGATCAAATCTTGGTCCAATGCCAGTCAGTATAGCATCTGTTTCTCCAAACTGTTACAAAGAATTAAAAAACAACAACAACGCAATCTAAACTGCACACCTTTCAGCCAGAATGCTGATGTTTGGAACTCTTTAATTATTAAGTCCGATAAGCAGAGGGCAAACACGTGTTGGTCTTATCTCTGGGAGACGGATGTTTCTCAGATACCACTACACTGCTTTCCTTATCTCCTCTTTCTGTTTCTTTAGATGCCCTCAACATGATCTCATGCTTGTAAATTTGCAACAATTCACACAACCCAAGTCGTGTCAAAAATTATGAATAGTTAACCCTTGCCTGCATGGTGTCCACACTTACGGACAGTTGTTTTTAAAGGAAATTATAAGATGTAAATCACCTCCAAAACACTCGGTAGTAGAGTCATGACACCATTACGCCAATGTTTCATAAACCCATTAACCTGATTTTTGTTGTTCACTGCATTATTGCCACTCTCAATCCAAGATGGCGGACATGCAGAATGTTTCCGGAATATTTCTGGTCAAAACTTTCTACAAAAATGGCCTAATCGAGTAAAAAAAAAAAAAAAATAAAAAAAAAAGTTTATTTTTGCACCAGATAGACTCTAATGAACATCGTAGCTTTTTTAAAACTAGTTTGTCATTGAAGTTCAATTTTTTTAGTATTATTTCAAAATCAACTGTGGATGTCATACAACAGTCCTAAACTGCATAAAATACTTTTTGCACATGTAAAGAATATCATTTGGTAAAATATTTTTCTATAGCTTTAGTCATTAAAGTTAAATATTTTAGACCAGAATTAATCAATGAATTAAACTTGTTTAGAAACACATTGCAAGTCATTTTTCAGCAATCATTTTTTAACTCCATTTTACTTTGATGCATGGTATTTCCACACACGGACAATTCATTCACCTTTTTAAAATAAGTGATATTTAAAAGAAGTCAAAATTCATATGACATGCAATTTTAAGTAATAAAAACAAAACAAAATATAAAAAACCTGGATATGTTTTTAAATAAATTATGCATGAAAGGCTTATGGTTAGGGTTAAGGGCGGGGCTAGCTTTACCTTTACTTATGACTTCATTCGTATGAAATTTAACAAAATCCGACCGCATCACCTTCGCTCGTTGGATGTTTTTTGCATGATCAGGGCTCTCGTTTATCGATGGCACCTACGCACACATTTTGTGTGTAAATTCTGCGTATAAAACGTGAAGTGTGTGTTTTTATCAAAGCGAACGTTTGCTTAGATTTGTGCGCGTATTTACTCACAGTTTTGACCACGTGTACGCAGAGCACTTAGCGGTGGAAAATAAAGCCACAAATGCGATGCGTCTGGACTGCTTATAATTTTATCTACCTACGAAAGCCATTACTGCCTCTTTGCTTAAATGTAATTATTGTTAACTAGGAACTTGTCTGTGGTTGCGCTCAAATCCCATAAGAGACTAACAGAGTTGGCGTGTTAATGAATGCAGCACGGATTATCTCGCTCTGTCGGAGGTGGTCACGCATCATAGCTTTTGGAGAGTTTTCAGGAACCAGACAGATTTCTAGCTGAAGGCTTCAAGTGGTTTATTAGCAGATACCCAGTCCCCAAACCACTACTGATAAATGTGGTCCATTAGTTGGAACCTAAGTTGGACAGGGAAACAAGGCACACAAATGCAGTACCTGTGCAAGTCCAGGTTCTTTTAAGTGTAGTGTTTTCAGCTACAGACACATTTCAGATAGAAACTGGGGATATAGTGGGTATTTCCAAACCATCATTGAGTAATACTGTACCTGCAGAGTTAGATGGCATCATTGCAGCTGGCCCAACCTATCCAATGCCCCTACACTGATGAGCAACAGGCACTGGGGCTATTGACTGCACAGCAGTGTCTTTAGCTAAGAAATGGTATGCCCTGTTGTAGGGGTGTTTGAAAGTGTAAAATATATGTCCTTTCACTGTTTACTATCTTTCACAGTTTACTATTAAAATGATTTAGTATGTGTAATTTGTATTAAATATAATAAAAAAAAGTTTTAGCACCTAGCACCTTCAAGAAACTGAGGGTTCTTTGGTCTGGTAAGCAGAACCCTACCACTGAAGGTTACTCATTCAACGTTCCAAGTAGGGTCTTTAAAATAGGGGTGTGGATGAACGGTCCATTAGTGACACAGATGCTCTGTTGTTTCATCAGTGATAAATGTTATTGGGAGCCACATTAACATTTCAGTCTTTTTAAAAGGGCCATTTTCTTTATATAACGCTTAAAAAAAGAAATAAAAATAAAAATGTTAACAGTCGTTTAAAAGTCAATGTCTTGCTGTTTCTCTCTTCCTCTTTCTGTCTTTCTACACCCACGCACATGAAACACACTATCAATAACCACCAAAGCAAAAGCATGGGGATTGCATTCATCCATCACAATTATCTGGCCTACATGCTGCCTCGTGCTTTTTTCTCCCTCTGTCTTTGTTTCTCTCCCTCCCAAATGTCACCATCTGTCCGAGTGGCTAGTTCCCATCACTCCATTAAAGACTCGGATTGTTTTTAATCGTTTTCATCTCTCTCAGTCCATCTCGAACTGACTCCAGCTAGTGGACTCCTCTTGGGGGGGGTAATGGGTGTGCTGAGAGGAGCTCTTATAAGCTTTGTGTGACTGTTTAAAGCACCACCAGATTGCACAAGTCAGCTCACGTTCATGAGAAAGAAAAGAAACCAAACTGATGAAATGAGTGGTTATGAGACACACAAAATATTTGCAAGACTCCTGAATGGTGAAACTGTCGAAGCATGTGCTCTGTTGTCGGGAGACTGTGGGAGCTGAGAATGATGACGATGCCACAGCTGTCTGTGGCTGGGACTCCAAGAGAACATAATTGGAGAAAGGACAGCCTTCCTTTCTCTCCCCCGTCGATCAGGGCAATACTATCCAATCTCTTTGCTCATGTATACAAATTAGGACAGTTAGCGATCTCATTAAAATGCGTTCATCTGCCCTAAGATGTTGCATGAGCATAAACTTTTACTTTAACAGGTCAAATATGTGATTTGTTGTCATAAAGAATGGTTGACTTGCACTTTTATACTTTGATTTCTATCTCAAACTACAACTGTAAACTCGAGTCGA
>JAOUQW010046098.1:0-16332 GCA_028565825.1 Olivaichthys viedmensis | reverse complement strand
TTCACTTTAGCCCCTTATGCTAACTGCAGGCCTTGCATATGTCACTACATGGCATTGTTCTCATCAGGTTTTTTTTACACTTTTACCACATTATTACACATGAAACATTTAAAACATGTACATGATAAATATGTTGATAACACGGTTGACGATCATTTAATCTACTCTGTGTTCAGACAGTAATATTGGTGAAATATTGAAGAGGAGTAGAAACTCACCACACTGTCTTCGAAATGGCAGCATCAGAAGGAATGTCCCTTCCTGTTGGTCATGTGACTTTAAAGCAAACCATTCATGATTTAGAAGGATGTTTTCAATGGGTAACACAGTTGACGGATATTTCTCGGACACGCGTGAAGTAAATAATTTAATTTATAATAAAATGTAAAATTGTTCTGAAAAAAACCCTTGTCAAGTCTAAACGATTTTTTTGAACAAATAAAGCCAAAAATAATTTACAAAAGCATGCATTTTATTGATAATTTGAAGAACTAAACTTGACATTTAGGACAGCATAAAATCCCATAAATCCGGTATAGCAGAAATATTTTCTAAAAGATAAAATAGTGTAATTTTATTACTTTTATTATCAAATGAAAGTAGAATGTGCCCTAATATTAAAGTGATAACTGTTTAATGCAAATATTTTTTCAACTTGATTAATACATCCCATGGACACGAAATGAACCCTTCATTATAGAATGACCTATGTACAGTATGTTTGGGCTAAAATAAAAACAAATCACACAATCGGCTCCTATAAATGTAATTTTAATTGATTTAGCAGATTCTTCACAGATATAAAATAAAAAATTTAAAAGTGTCTATAGATACATAAAGCACCTCTGAAAAGTCAAACTACTTTTTACAAGAGGCATGTCCCTAAAAAAATTGTGGTCATAAAATGTGCTCGTACTTTTTTTTTTTTAACTTGCTTTATGCATTATGATTAATGCACTGCACACGGCATTGTAGATATCAAGCTAGGTATATACTATATCAACCACACAGTTGTGCTGTTTGTAACAGTGTTACGCTTTTCCGGGGTGCGGGCAAAGGACACAGACGAGTAGCCACTTAACATCTTTACTTACATTAAACATGAAACGACAGATACACATGAAACACTACAAGCATGACCTCAAACAACGAAAGACAAGGCAGGACTGAAACACCGGGATACTTATAGGGAACACAAACAAGGAACAGCTGGTAAGAATCATGAGATTAGACAGGGCAGAACTACACATACAGCACAGCACACACATGAGATCGCATGTAGTGAGCGGCGCCTTGGCAACCGCCACTCGCGGTCACCCGCACCGCCACAAGGCGGCGTGCACGTGACAGACAGTGGTTTAAATAAGGACTTATTTTTTTCTAGAGTTAACAATAGAGAAGACATTAGGACCATGTGACAGGGAACAAATATTTGATCATAGTATATAAGTGTGCCTGAGATGATGCATTTAGCTGAGGATAATAACAATGCTGGATGGATGCCTGATAATACTGTACAGATACAAATAAAAAACAAACAAAAGAAGTAATCATTCTCAAATACACTAAGCACATTATGCAAGTCAAGCGATTTATATTACCAGAAGTGAAGGTGGCCAAGGTGATAAAGTAGCACTGTTGCAATACTGAGGGGCAAATCGGTGTCAATTTCATAGGCCAACTAACACCTCTGGGATGTAACCAAGCCACTAGCTTAGTAATATTTCCAATAATGTGCGGTAGTTCAAATATTTCCATAATTTCTGCCACACACACTGGTTGGTCAAAGTTACTTGTTACAATTCAAATCAGTTTGGTTATTTCTCATTGACATTAGGCTACTGAGTTTCAGTAGACACATCTTTCATTTAGATGAGCAGCTCTTGCATGTCATTCATTACATGAGGGGCTGAATACTGTAAGAGTGGTGGCGTTCAAGTAGTAACTTAATTTGTGTAGTACATTATTAGAGCCATGTCCTTAACACCGCCGATTAAGAAAGGTTTTTCATTTGTCAGACTATATACACATGTTTGTGAATTTTCACACTCCTCATTATTCTATTGCAAGATAATTAGTCCTATTTAAAGGGCATTCTTCAAAATATGCATTTTGGATATTAAACAAATAAATAAAAATACCAATGTAATTTAGCATGAAAGCTCTTGCTTTCTTTGGAACTATACTTGGCTAGGTACTTTACAATCTTTGTTTTCTGAACTGTTATAGTGTGTACCACCTCAATAAATAATTTAGCCAAATTAAGAGATAGGCTCTCAAGATCTTCACATGAGCCATCAATATAACTCATAAACTTGTACTTGCTGGAACCATATACTCTCTGAATGGAACAACTTGAGGTCAGTAGCTGGGTTTGAGTAATATCTGTCTTTATTATGTCAAACAACAGCAAAAAGTGTGGTATGCCTCTCTTTTTTATTCTTTTGTCAATTAGACATCCAAGCTAAGTATGCCATCATTTCAAACATAAACTGGGCAAAATCTCAAGCCATTGATTGGCTTAAAAAACCCAGTCTTCGAAAGAGGATCTCAAAAATTTCAGCAACACAGAGCAGTATGGTGATGATGGCAAAAGTGTACATTGCGCTGAGAAAGATGGTCTTCTCGAAGTGTTCGGGGACCATACACTTGGTGACATTAAACATCTGTCAAAGGCACTGGCATCACACATGTAAATAGGGTGAACCTGGAAACCAAAGAGGTGGCTTTGGAGCCAAAACGCTATGATCTCCAGTATGATTCATAACAACACATATGATATAAAAGACTGTAAATTGGCCATTGAAGGATTTCCTCCTCATCAATATTTTTACAGGCAGCATAGAGATGGAACAGGCCCCAGGTACCAATACAGTAACTAGTTGCAATGCTCAGAATACCTGTAAGGAGAAGAAAATAATCGGTATTTAGTCCAAACATGGTTAAAATGCATTTTCTTGTCATTGAGGCATTAAGCTACCAAATTACTTATTATTTTAGTATAGTTTCTGTAATTTTTAGATGTATAATATTCTTTCCTTTATACTGGTAGACAGAGTAGACATACAGACAGTCAAACAGACATAATAGTTCGTTAAATTTTATATTTAATATTACCAACAAAAAAAAAGATATATTCCACCCAATCCATCCACATTCCTATTTTGTAAAATCAGTGGTCTATACTAGGCTTAGGCTTTATAAATATCTCAATGGCACGAGCCATTAATACCAAAATACATTCATAATGTTTTTACCTGAGGTGTTATTGGCCTGAACTGGTTGTAACAGTAGAGGTTTAACGCCCTCTTGTCCGAAATGCGCTTAAGTGGAGAGCCTCATTTCCATAGACAGCGAATCCAAGGACGCCAAGAAAAAACATGCACACTGAGCCAAAGAAAAGTGTGTGGAAGTGGCCTATCACTGTTGGAGGCCTGAGCTGAAACAAATGAGAAGGACTACCAACATCGTGCTATTGAGAAATTATTGATAATAACACATCAGGAAATGAAATGCAAATAAAAAGCAAAAACATCTGTACTACTGGGAAACCCCCAAAATGCCATGAAAGAAGGAGACCTCTGCAGCATGTTGTATTGTTGGACAACAGTTTAGCATTTTCTGTCTCTTCTGTAATAAGCACAGTATTAACAGTGGAATATCTACAGAACGATGAAACAGACTATTTATGCCGCACCATTATGTCATATAACGATCACTTCAAATTTATTTTAAAAGACAATATTGATGTATAATCCAATAGGATATCTATTTGTCATGCTGACGAGACGGCATCAGACACAGACGCGAGCTGTAACACAACATTTATTAAACGCAGACTTAAACTACACAGCATACAGAAACATATCACACGGACACGGCAT
Source organism: Olivaichthys viedmensis (assembly GCA_028565825.1). Lineage (NCBI taxonomy): Eukaryota > Metazoa > Chordata > Actinopteri > Siluriformes > Diplomystidae > Olivaichthys > Olivaichthys viedmensis. The sequence continues at coordinate 12,448 of JAOUQW010046098.1, read as the reverse complement.
GACAGACAATTACCAACACGGAAGACCGAAACACGGGGATACTTATGGGGGCAATAATCATACAGACGAACGAGACACAGGTGGATTACATAAATGACGGGACAGGGCAGAGACTAGACAAACATGTACACAGACGACTAATGGCAGCCGTCGCCTTGACGAACAGCAGGCGCCACCAGCTGATCGGTCCCACAGCTTGGAGACCGTGACACTATTAGAAAGTCAATTAAGTGGAATTTTATCAGAAAGAAAGAAAAATAGACCTTGGAATCAGCATCCAGTGCAGGTCTTTCAGCTGCGTATTTGAACATCCCTCATAAAAGACATGATTTGGTCTTCATTGCCGATGTTGTTTTTGATAATTTTATACCGCCAACCTAATGACCTTTCATTTTGGAAAGACCTGTAAGTGCATATTTTCCCCTTTATCAACTGACCCACTGTGAAAAAAAGAAAAGAAAAAAAAGACAACAAAATGTGGAAAGGAAAAAACAAAAGGCTCGGGCCACGCGTTCTACCCATAGGGTATTCCCTATTCAACTCAGTCAGCCAAAAAAAACAAAAAAACCTCTTGTAACTAACTGTAAATGTAATTGTGCCATTTTGAAGCTACACAACAACAAAACTACACATCAGCTCTAATTTACATTGGTTAACTTGTTAGTCATTAGCTGGCCAAATCTTTTTGACACCACCTCTAATGTTTAAATAATTGGAAACGACACAGCAAAAGCCCAAGTGTTGGGCTGTTACAGTGTTGAATCTCTTGTACCTCTTGCAGTGTTCATTTAAGTATGAAGGAACTAAAATGAACATTGTAGGTGTTAATATGGTCCTATAGGTATAAATTTACCACTGGGGACTTTACTGTGTGCTTCCTCAACTATTGTGCACACAGTATGTGGAAGGTGATTTCGCCCGGCTCTTTTCTGCGCCACGATTACAACGTAAGACACGTTCTCCAAAAAATTTAGTCAAAACACAGGCAGGTAGACCAGCTAGGAACTTATTTTTCAGCTTCCTTATAATTTGACTAAATTGATTAGTAAATGTTTAAGATTTTCTAATTGCCTTACTGTTGTGTTATTTTCTTGAAACAATGTGTCTACAATGTTACATTAGTAGCGATAATTCATGAACTGTTTCCATCTACCTGCTTGACCAGCTTGGCCTGTGTTTTGGCAGCTGGTAGCTGTCACACACACACCAGCAGTACAGGACCACAGTTCATGCGTGGCATGAGCCTCCTGAGTGGCATGAGCCTCCTGAGTGCCAAAATGAAAAGCAAAAGTCATTCACGCCATGTAGAGGTAGTATGTGTGAAACTGGCCTAACAGAGCGTTGTGGGTATCTACATGCTGTGCGTCAACCAAGGATTTTTCTTCTTTTACTTCTTCTTCTTATTATTATTTTTCTCCACCTAAATGACAAATCGCTAGGTCCTACAGACATGAAACTTAGTCAATAGGTGGCACTCAGCGACGTGAGCCTGATTGGCCTATATGCACTATATCCACTATGCACTATAGTCCAGCATTTTGCATTTTAATCTGAATCTCCTGAACCGTGAGTCCTAAAGAAACTTTTTTGGTGCATCTGATTTCTTGACTTCTGCTAAACGAAAAAGGCCCATTTTGCTTCGCCCATTTAGATTTTGAGTGAATTTGCAGAGTATGCAAAAAACCTACTTTTGCTAAATAGTCCTAGGATATTTGACTAATCATTACAAGACTGGTGTCAAAACACTCAGAAGAGCCTGTCAATAAATAATTATTAAAAATGTTGACATTTGTAAAAAGAATGTCCACCATTAAACTTTCATGGTCGAAGCCTGTTTTACTTAATGCTTTAAAGCATTTAGGAGTTACAGCAGTTTGTAATAAAACCTAAAAGGCAGACAAGATTCTAAGGAGGTGTGTCAGTCAATAGGGGGAGTTGTAATATTCAAATAACTATTTCTCTATTAGTCGACTCGTTTTGACACAGATCATGTCTCTATGGAATATCGCCTCTGCGCAACCACTCTTGAAGCCACTTTAAACATGCCTTTAGGCTGTTGCTATATCGGAAGCCCCTCCTACCGAATATAAGCCATTTGACAGCCCTATTCTTCTCACAATTTCGCTCTTCAAGACTCGTTTGAAGTCACAGTACGAAATTAATTTGTGAACTAGCTTTCTCCATCTAGTGCGCCAGACGATTTAATAGTTCCAGGTCTCTGTTTTTCCAGAGATTTCACTATTTACACTCTCTTGCTCAGCGAAGCTGGCTACACCAGTGTGACTTGTTAGCCCCTCTCGGCTTGCTAGCAAGTTATCGCCTGGGACTCTTGCTAACCTGTTGGTGCCTAGTGAAGGCTCCTTGCCAGAGAATCGGTCAGCTCTAGGAGGTTTTGTCAGCCGCTCCGGCCCACTGCCTACTCCCTATGATTTGACTTCCACCGGCTTCGCTTGTTTCTCGGCCTCCCTGGCTTGCCAAAAACAGCGAAGTAGTGTGTAAATCCCCCCCGGACTCCGTACGAGTCTGTCATTTCTAGCTGGATTGTCAGCCACCTCTGGCTTGCTGCCTGTTGTGCTATGATTTTACTTTCGCCCGTTTCTCTTGTTTTTCTGGCCGTTCCGGCTTGCTGAAAACAGTGGACGAGTGCAAAATCCCCCTCCTCCCGGACTCCCGCTACATAAGCATGGACTCCATGCGAGTGTCAACCGTCTCTAGCAAACCGGTCAACCGCCTTCGGCTTGCTGATTGACACGATAGTATCTGACTACCGCCTGTTCCACTGTTCTTTCGGCTGCTACTGCCCCTGAATACAGCGGATATCACGCTTGATTTCCAAACTTTCGCGCTAACTATGCGCTGGTTTTGGTTTGTAGCCAACTACGCCCGCTGCTAACTAGGACATCGGAAGAGCTAGCTGCTTCAGCGGTGCTGCACTCTCCGTGTCACTCACGGTATCTGCGCTGGGTTGATTCAGACCGCCATGAGTGGACAGAAAACTTGCCGTAAATATCGTCCCTGCCCTAATGCATGCAGACATGCCAATGAATGTAAAGATTCGCATCACGTATGCACATCTTGCCTTGGCCTTGAGTACGCAATGGCGGCTCTCAAAGACCACGTCTGCATGCCCCGACTGCTATCGCCTGATCTTCGAATGCTGCAGAAGCATTGTGGTGAGCTCAATGGTTAGCTTTTCGCCCCTAGAACCAACAGTCTAGGCCTAAATTGTCAGATCTGGTCGTGGGGGCAAATGATGAAGCAGTCATGGAGGACTGGAATAATCAGCTGGTTTCAGTTTCTCAGCTCACCACCTTATGCCTGCTCTGCGTTTAGCATTGTTCGCGGCAGACGAACATAGGAGGTTGCATGCTATGTGTCCAGTGTCCGCATCGCGTATATACATGAACAAAACCAGGGACAGCAGACAATGTGATTAATTGTTTGTGTGCTTTGCGGGACAATCCAAGTGCCGGGCCTTGTCTAAGCAGAGGCTTTCACATTGGATTGTTAATGCCATTTCTCTGACATATTGCAGCGCAAGCATGGAACCCCCTGCTTCTTTGCGTGCCCACTCCATGACGAGGGATATTTGTGCAACTGCGGGCTAGTCATTCCCTACACACTTTCATTAAGCACTACTGTAGGGACGTCACTGCGTCCGGTCCAGAGCACGCAGTTTCAGCTACTGGTGGTGGACTGACCCTGGGCTCAGTGGATGCTTCGGATCCATGCGTTCCCGTGGGTTGCCTGGCGGCTATGCGGCTCTGTTTCGGGGCATTTTTAAAAGTCCCATAGAGACGAGTCGAAACGAGTCAACTGATAGAGAACTGACTCAGCATGGGAAAAACCAGCGGGGGTTAGCCGTGCCCACCATGAATGACAACCCCCCGAATAACATGCAGACTCAATCCATGTGAACACAGACAACATTACAGACACACACAGTTCTATTAACTCCACTTATAAAAAACCACAATCCAACAATAACAACAGCATAACGGTGGTGTGCAGAAGGTCACAGGTAATCAATAAGCACTCGACGCCACACTATGTACAGTAATTATTAATGTGAATAAACTTTGTTAGTGTCTATATTCCTACGAATAACAGACAAACAAACTTTTTTCCCCAAGCGCCTGGTGGTTACAGTAAAAACGTTAATATACGCGCACTCCGGTTTCGAACAGTACAGACACATGGCGGTATCTCGTTGCGCAATTAAGGGCCAAACTGCAAACTATTCATACTTTAGAATGGTAGACGTATGCGGTTTTGAGGTACTGTTTGTCCATGCTCAGTGCGCCCCCACATAGTGACATAACTACTATTCTGCCCAGGTGACAACTAGGCTACTTAGCACGTTTGTATGTACTTTATGCCTCTTTTGCCCTTTAACCTGTGGTGCAGTAGGCTACTATTTTTACATACTATTTAGCACCTTTGGATGCGCTTTTGAGGCCTGTTTTGGGCTTTGCTGTGGATGGTGTTGCCATCGGCTACTTTAGACGGCGTACTATTTTGACATAGCCTAGTATACCATTTACTGATTTTTTTAAAATAAAAAATAAAAAGTAAAACAAACACCTCTGATGTGAATTACCTAAATAAATTTTCGTAATGATATTTATGCAATTTATATTTCATTTATAGATTTCACGTCAGTATTTTAGTGGTAGGAATAACTGTCTGGCAGACATTTTTGGCAAAAGAATCTGGAAAATAGATACCACTGCGCCTGCAGATTTTAAATATCACACTCTCTCTGTTGCTCCACTCCTCCCACGTCAGCACATGCATGTTCACTTCTGGGGGGTATTCCAAAAAGCGGGTTTAACAAACCTTAAACTTTAACTTCAACTCTGAGTTGAGTGAACTCGACATGACACATCCAGTGTTATCGGTTTTCAGCGGATTAGTACGGTGGCCGAGAACACTAACAAATTTCCACAACACAAACAAATCAGAAAACACAAAACCAAATCCGAAGACTGAGACTAGCTCCTGTTACGCTTTGTCGTATAAAGTCAATTTCTATAAAGTCTGAGTAGGTTAAATCTAACTGAAGCGCGTTTACAGTGAACGTAAAAAGCCATCATCACTGGAACGCTGATAAACGGATTCACGGTGGGTGCAAGAGACAATTAAGTCTATCTATTATCCATCATGATGCATGTGCAGACTATAAACATATTTTGAAGATATTTTTATATTTTCAGGCAAAAAAAACCTAACACAATCGTGAATTTTCGTGGTAAAGAATTGCTGAGCGAGTGAATGTGCGAGTTTATAAAGTTGTATAAAACGTAATTTATTCTTTCTGCGTTTTTTGCATCTCCTAAATATAATTCATTCATATTAAATCAGTAGGGGTAAAAGGATTTGCCAGCACATTAAAACATTTGGTAAAAAAATAATCCAAAGATTTTTTATGAAGAAGATATTTTTTCTTATGGCTACACTATTCCCTTGATTGGAACCTAATTTTAGGATTAGGCTTATTTCAGTTTCACTCTGTAGCCACCACCGCTACAGATCGCACAAGCAGAGGAGTTTTAACTGTCATAGAGCAGTTTGTGTCCTTTAACTGATGGCATTATCAGAGTCAACCACCTCTCAGGACACAGGTGCCTACATAAAGGATATACATAAAGGCTCATAGTATGATATGGTAGAGTGTCTCTCTTGTCTCACTGTGGTAATATTGTGTAGGACTACACATGCCACAATAATATCACATGCTCTTTATGGGGTGACCCTGAGCCCAATCAGGCACTGGAGTCTGACCTTGAGGATGTCTATAATCATCTTGACCCTGACTAGTCCTGCAGTGTGGCAGGTTCAGGCTCAAGTGAGGGGTATTCACAGAGGGCAGGGAGGGAAACCCTCCGTCTCCAAGAAGGGGGCCATCAAATTGTTCTATACATACATGAGAGGAACAGTTTAGTTCATATTCAATTCTGTTAAGGTAGACTAGATTTTGAAACATTGTCCTTTCAAAAGTGCAAATCTGTTGCACAATGTGGACTAATGATAAATCCTTGAGTTATAGACTGAGCTTGGCCATTTGCCTTTAACATTAGTAATGATATGGGTAACCTCACATTAATTTGACAGTGGAGAAGAGTAGCCTACTAAGTTGCAATATATTGTGAAATTAGGGCTGTCAAAATTAACGCGTTAACTTCTGCGATTAATTTGAAATGTTTAACGCGTTATAACAATAACACAATTAATTGCTTATCAGGCTGATATACATTTTTTTGTGGTGGCGGAACGAGAGAGAAGTCACGGGGAACGAGCGGGTAATGACCGAGTGGCTACACCTGTCTGTGATGAACCCAAATCAGAGAGCGAGAGAAGCCGCAACACGCAGCGTGAGCAGGGCAACAGTGTGTGTATGTGACCCACTCAGCTGATAATTTACATTGAGTTTTTTCTTTCTATGATTATGGGATCTGGCGGCTGAAAAAAGTGAGCCAGTGGCTCGTTCAAAGGCACGTACTCCTGTCTCTGGCGTCCTCCTTTGCTCCCCTGCCACCTACCAGGGTGCTGCAGTTATCATTTCTGGCCAATGTTGAAGGCCTTGACGGTTTTGAAATGTGATTGCACTTATTGTAGTTCACAGGAGTGTTACTTTTGTGTCTGACGCTGCAGAGGGCGTCGCCCAGCTCCCTGCAGCCGCAGAGGGCGTCGCCCAATTCCCTGCAGCCGCAGAGGGCGTCGCCCAATTCCCTGCATCGCCAGAGGCCAGCACCATGGTCGTTCCTGCATCCCTGGAGACCAGTGCCGTGGTCGTCCCTGCACCGCCGGAGGCCAGCGCCATGGTCGTTCCTGCATCGTTGGAGGACAGCACGGAGGTCATCCCTCCACCGCACGCCTTCGCGGACGAGGTCATCGCTCCTCTGCACGCCTGCATGGACAAGGTCATCGCTCCGCCGCCCGCCTATACGGACAAGGTCATCGCTACGCTGCATGCCTTCGCGGACGAGTACATCGCTCCACCGCACACAGAACACCAGCCTCCGTGTGACCACCCGAACAGGGACATGGAGCCCACGGGCCCAGGGCCCCCCTTAGGTGCCCATGTGGGCGTTGCAGGAGCCTTAAAGGGGGGGGTTCAGTCATGTGCACACCGCCTCGCACGGCATGCACGTGACCACCCGTAGCAGTCACCTTTAAGACGGCATCACCACACGTCTTTGTTTATGTTCGTTTAGTGTCTGCCCAGTTGAGTCATGTTAATTGTCCCCACTGGTTTCCTGTTTGTCTCCCCTGATTTGTCATTGTATTTAAAGCTCTCGTGTTCCAGTCGTTTGTCGTCGGTTATCCATGTCTTACGGTTTGTTTTATGCGTTTGTTTTATGTTTGGTTGATGTTTAATGTTGTATGTTTAGTTTAATAATAAATGTTAAAAAGGCTTCACGCTTGTGTCCGTCCATTCATGTCTACATCGTGACAGTTTGAAGAAACAATTTTTGTATTAAAGAAGACAAGTAAATAAATCGGAATTTACTTCTCCTCTGTGTACTTCGGAAACGTACCACTCATGCTGGGGATCTTCCAAGGCCATGCAACAGTCGCAGGTACAAAGAAGCTATCTACTACCGACTTGCATCGGATCAACACTAAGCACTGAGGCTAGGTTTTGCTGAGCCATATATAGAGGGAACTTGATTGCGCTCAGGTGTGTGTGTGTGTGGGAGATTGCGAGCAGGTGCAGCTGGTTAGAAGTGCGGCGAACTTGAACGCGGAAGTGACTCGTCTATGCTGCGCGGGGGATTCTGGGAACTGTGGTCCTGTACTGCCGGTGTGCGCGTGACAAATCTAAAACACTGCAATGTGCAAAAATGCTTTTAAGAAACCTTAAGTTCATAAAACGGGGTCACGAGAGTGTTAGATAGCTCAAATAAATGATTAAATAATTATTAGTTATTCACTATAATTGTATAGAAACCGTTTTAACTTGCGTGATTGTATGATCATTGTTGAGAGAATAATTCATTCCCAGTACTTGCCGGGAGATGCCACTAAACACATGGGCCTGAAATGGTCCTCACATTTCCTGCTCAGCTGGCTTCATGATTGTTATCTGGCATCACAACACCACAGAATCAGCATATTATAGGGTAGAAAGCCACACAATGATGCAAAGTAGGGTTCTAGATGCCTAGTAGTCATAGGCTCTATGATAATGTGGTCCACTGCGAAAACCATAGTTTGGATTTAAAATGTTATGCATGTTATTCAGAATGTACATGACCCAAAGGTTGTCCAAATCTTAACTGATCCTTCATGTGGAGGTGGGTTAAGGTATAACAGAGTGTTCTTATCTCTCGCTCAGCAAGTCGAAGTGTTTTTCAACTCATCAAACCCGGCAGCTTCTCTAATTACGTATTTATTGGATTCCTTCTTCGCACGCACGCACGCACACGCACACACTCCCACACGCACACCCCCACACCCACGCACACCCGCACACCCACGCACGCACGCACACCCACACACACAAACACACGCACACACGCACACACACACACACCCACACACACACCCACCCACACACACACACGCACACCCACACACACACACGCACACACCCACACACGCACGCACGCACGCACCCACACGCACGCACGCGCACACCCACACGCACGCACGCACACCCACGCACGCACGCACACACCCTTACCACCCGGAGAATGAAACCGGCACGGAACAAAAACGTGCGCGCACACAAGCACAGTAGCTTATTTGCAGAGCACAGAGGATGTCCAGTTTGCGCTACTGACCAGGATTTACTGAACTGAAAACCCTGACGTGGATTTACATCCAACTGAAACCGCAATACCTTTTCACAACTTGTATCTGGAGAAAAAGTGGCCAGGGAAAGATTCTAAATAAGCGTAACTGTGCACGAACTAGGAGTTTGCCTAGATTCAACTAGGGATTTGAATAGAAGCAAGGAGTTACTTTTGTGTTTTTCATGTTTTAATGATTTTTTTTTTTTCTCCACATTTTCTTTGTACGTAAGTGGTGACTCTCGCTCACAGCTGTATATGTGTCAGCCGCTTACTGTGCATAAAAGGAATCAAGCACGCGTTTCGGCACCTACTTGACTGGACGGCGATCCTCAAAAAGGAACTTCAAGTCCACTTAGTCTGAAAAATGGATGTTACTTTAAACGCGTCTTTCTCTAAGGACGCCCCCGACAACTTCACCGACGAGTCCGACGGAATTGAGACGGTACACTTCGTGCTTCGCTGCGTTATTCCCTCCGTGTACATCCTCATTATAAGTGTGGGCTTGCTAGGTAACATTACCCTGGTCAAGATCTTCATCACGACAAGCGCCATGCGCAGCGTGCCCAACATTTTCATATCCAGCTTAGCGGTCGGAGATCTTTTGCTGTTGGTCACTTGCCTGCCCGTTGACGCGTTCCGCTATTTCTTCGAGGAGTGGATTTTCGGCACCGTGGCTTGCAAACTGATCGCGGTGATCCAGCTCACGTCGGTCGGAGTCTCCGTGTTCACACTCACGGCGCTTAGCGCGGACAGGTAAGGCGAATTCAGATGCTTAACGCTACAGTCACTACAAGTCGTGGCTTGCAGCAGTTTTAAGCGACTGTCCAAAAAAGAAGCAATAGAACGCCTCAGAAACACAAACAACAGCTGTATAAATAAGAAATGGTCTCAGAGGTCCTGCAAAAATAAATAAATATTTTCATAATATTAAATAAGCAATGTTAAAATAAACCATACATAAGTGAAATTGAGCATCTCAAATAAAATCATATAAAATTGGCATTTCAAATAAAAGAAAATAAAACCTATGCAAATACTAAAATCAATACTAAAACAGTCCAGTAAATGAATGAACTGATCATGGGCTAAAGAGAAAACAAGAACAACTTTTCTAAATAAAAAGAATTAAATAAAAATAAAACAGTCCTATCTACGTACACAAATTATTTAAGAGTAACTTAAAATGACTAACTGGTACCAGACCAAGAGTCTGAAGAATTATTCAATCATTTGAGCGGGTACTGTATTAATTCTTTTTGTAATTTAATAATGTGGATAAGTACGTTGGCAATATTACAATGTAATATTGCTTCATTAAGATGGGCCTTCAACAAGTATCCTTCCACACCCTCAAAAAGCACAAAGCATAGGTGACCAAATAACAGGATAACAGTTTAATTCAGTGTACATTCTTTACTACTAATGAATGATCTGTAAGGCAGCATGCTCCCTCTATGTTTTGCACGCCTGCATAAGCTTCATTTGTGGGGTTTTATTTTGTCCATCTCATTATTAGGATTGTGGATATCCAGTCTGCCATAATTAATATGATAATTGTGGCCTGAACAGACCAGACCTGCTGGTCTGTTGGTAAGATCTGCTAATGAAAGGCTTGCTTTAAGGCATGAGGTCACGGTGTAGCACGGGGAGCAGGACACAGGTGCAAAGCCGTTTTAACAATGAACATACATTTCTTTCAAACAGCTAACTAACTACACGCACAACGCTACATGAAACGCAACAGAAGACAACTTGAGACCGAAACACAGAGATACTTTAAAGGGGAACACAAACAAGGAACAGCTGGTAATCATTAATAGAATCAGACAGGGCAGACGAGACTAACAACACAGAACTGAACTCACACGCAGCGAGCGTCGTGAGGCAGCATGCACGTGACAGAGCCCCCCGCTCCTTTCTTTCAGCTAAAGGAAATGTTTTGAGGGCAGACTGAATCTTAAACTTGACAAAATAAGTGAAGGAGAGAAGAACACACACTACATTTATCTCTGGTCTGATCAGTGAACTCTTTGGCCATAACAACCATGTAAATCGTAAATCGGGTCCATAGGGCATTGAGGCCAAAGCCAGCTGCGGGTCAGAAACCCTGTATTATCATTGGCAGAATGCATCATGATGGTGACAAAGATCTGACCCTTTGCCTCAGCCATGATAAAGCACCACTGTACTACAAGGGCAATTCGGTGCACTTATTCCCCCACTACACCATGGAAGGGGCTTGGCAAAGACATGCATAAAATGCAGTGCTGAAAACCTTTGGGGACCTAGGAATGAAATACTCTCCTCGCTTCCCAGTAAAACTGTATGTTGTACACTCAGAGCAGACCTTTAAAATACCAGAGGAAGTAAAAACCTCTAACAAAATGTGCATCCTTTAATTTATGTCTAGATGTTAGAGTATGCTTATGTTTATTTCTTTATTGGAGCAATGGAAGACGGATGCTAAATAGTTCTATGTTGTTAGGTTAACTTTATTTGGCTTGTTTGAGTTAATTATCGCACTTTGTTCAGGCTGTCTCAGGCCTAGTTCACACTAACACAGGTAAATTTGAAAACGCAGTTTTTATGTTTTGGCCACACTACCACTTACCTTGTTTTGGCCACACTTTTTTTTGTATTTTAGTGTGGATGTTGATGAGGTGGGCCTCCAAAAGAGCAGAACACAGAAAAGATGTATCCTCTTGACCAATCACAAACGTGCTCTCCTACACCACCACAACCCACCACTTCCACAGAGAGTTGACAAAGAAGAACGAAAAAAATGCTGGAAAAAGGGTTCCAAGTGGGAAATCTTTCCAGTGCGAAACTGCTGGGGGTACCACTGGACTTTTGTCCTGGCGAGGAGAGGTACTATTAGCATGTACCTATGGCAATTACACAGCCAGAAGACAAATCTAAGAAAGCATCTGAAGGACGCCGATGATGCAGGCTGTGTAAAAAACTGACCCCTTTCTGGTTTGAGGTTTGCACGGTGCCCCTTTGTGTAATTGTGGACAGACTCTGCCATGAGCGATTTCATAGATAAGCAGCATTCTGTAAAAACACCCCAAGACACTGCCCAGAAAAATAAGCGCAACTTAAAAAGTAAAAACTTCATGTAACTTGTATTTTAGTTCAAAGGGTTTTGTGCATTTTTTTTATGTTAAGATTCTATATGATGGTTTAAAGAGGGTTTTTTTTTTTAAATAAAAACTGCAAAAAAAGATTTTTTTTGTGGTACTGTGGCTTTATGGGTTAATTTCCCCCAATATAATGTGTAGAAATGGTTATTGAGTGGCATATCTTATTAGCTGAGGTTGTGCTGAATCGAGGAATTAGTGTTGTAGTACTCGAGTCCGGTCTCGAGACCGCAAATTAACGTTCTCGGTCTCGACATCATTTTGACTCGGTCTTGTCTCGGAGTAAGGACTTGGGAATTGGGAATTGTTCTCAAGACCAGTCAAGTGCAATGCCTCCGTCTGAAGTCATTGGAAACGGAACTTCTTTTTCCTATCATTATTCAGACCCGCCAACCTTTACGCATTTTGCGTTAGCACTCCGCACACGTTCAAGTTCAAGTTCAAGTTCAAGTTCAAGTAGGTTTTTATTGTCATTTCTCCATATACCACGTATACATTGAAATGAAA